>JAADXN010000038.1:0-65284 GCA_023337875.1 Pythium apleroticum | reverse complement strand
CCCCCCCCCCCCCCCCCCCGTCGCCGGAGAAGGCATTGGGCGCCTCCACGCCTATCACGAGTTCGGCCTCAGCATAGGTGAGTACGCTCGTCGCAGTCATCGCTCTACCGACACTATCCCCGCCGCCATCGGCAGCATGGCCAAAGTCGAAGATGCCGCGCAAGGTAGCACGATCGTAGTCGTCAAGGTGTTTGACGTTGTCGAAAACCGATACTCGGGTTGTCGCGCTTGCCGAGTTTCTTTCGAGCGGCTCGGGTGGAGCGATTCCCAGAATTATTTGGCATCTGTACTGAACCACAGCTCTGACCATTCCAGGTCATTTCATCGGCTACGAATCTTCCGACGACCGTTGATCCTGACTTGGGCCTAGGGAAGACGACATGATTCGGAATCAATTGCCACGCCAACTCGTATGACTTAGCTACTATTATACAATATTACAAAAACAACTGAATTCATCAGTTGCTAAAAGTGAACTGAGCTCATATACTACATTTAGACGCACTCAAGCGATTGGCCACCATCGTTTTTTACGACTACGATTACGGAGAGCGTAATTACTCTCCGCATCACGTGTTTGGGCTCACCAGCTGGGCTTGAAGTTCGCAGCCCCCCCGTCGTGCGGATGAGACGGCAGCCCCCGCCGACGCTGCTCATTCGTCGACGGGCAGCCACCAGCAGATTCCAACATGCACGCGATCGCCCGCAGCCATGCCGGCCGCGCCCTGCGCAGCGCCATGCGCCCCCAGGCTAGCGCCCTGCAGCGCCGCCAGATGAGCGCGCTCACCAACTTCCCGTTCCTCAAGGAGCTCGGCCTCAAGGACGAGAACCTCGGCGTGTACGGCGGCGAGTGGTTTGGCAATGGCGAGACGTACACGTCGGTGAACCCAGCGGACGGCAAGCCTATCGCCAAGGTGCGCGCCGGCACCGTCGCTGACTACGAGAAGGTCGTCAAGGCTATGGATGCCGCCAAGCCCAAGTGGGCCGAGTTGCCAGCGCCAGTGCGTGGTGAGATCGTGCGCCAGATCGGCGAGGAGCTCCGCGCCAAGAAGGAGCCGCTTGGCAAGCTCATCGCCCTCGAGATGGGCAAGATCTACGTCGAGGTGAGGCTACATCTCTGTCGCGGTGGTCCTGATCCAATAGAACGCTGACAAACGTGTGCGTGCGTGTACGTGACAGGGTCTCGGCGAAGTGCAGGAAGCCATCGACATCTGCGACTTCGCTGTGGGCTTGAGCCGCACGCTGAACGGCTCGATCATCCCATCGGAGCGTCCTGGTCACTTCATGATGGAGCGTTACAACCCGCTTAAGGGCCACGTCGGCGTCATCACCGCCTTCAACTTCCCGTGCGCCGTGCTCTTCTGGAACGCCGCCCTCAGCCTCGTGTGCGGCAACACGCACCTGTGGAAGCCGTCCGAGTCGCTCTCGCTCACGTCTGTGGCTTGCAACAAGATCATCGCCGATGTGCTCGAGCGCAACGGCCACTCAGGAGCGATCTCGTCTCTCATCTGTGGCAGGTACGTCGCCTGAACTACCGTTTTCAGTCTCCTTTCCGGCAGTGCCTAACTTTTATGGTTTACACGACAGTGGCGCCGACGTTGGCGACGCCCTGATCGCCGACAAGCGTATGGAGCTCGTGTCGTTCACTGGATCGACGAAGGTTGGCCGCCACGTCAACCAGGTCGTCGCGTCTCGCTTCGGCAAGACGATCCTCGAGCTTGGCGGCAACAACGCCATGATCGTGGACCAGGACGCGGACCTGGAGATGGCTCTGCGCGCCACTCTCTTCTCTGCTGTTGGCACCGCCGGCCAGCGATGCACGTCGCTGCGCCGCCTCTTCCTCCACGAAAATGTCCACGACGACTTTGTGCGCCGACTCACCGCCGCCTACAAGACGGTCAAGATCGGCAACCCGCTCGACAACGACGTGCTGTGTGGCCCTCTGCACAACAAACAGGTACGAGTTCACTGGGCGTGTCTTTTTTTGGTGGAACACCTAGCCTGACGTTGACATTTTTCATCTTCCAGGCTGTCCAGAACTACGTCGATGGCATCAAGACCATCAAGGAGCAGGGCGGCAAGGTACGGATGGCACCAGTGGCGAATCTGGGATTCTAGACAACTCACCGCGTCTTCTGTCTGAGTAGATTCTCGTCGGCGGCAAGACCATCGACGGCCCAGGCAACTTCGTGGAGCCGACCATCGTGTCGATCGACCACGACGCGCCGATCGTGCAGAAGGAGATCTTCGCGCCGATCCTGTACGTGATCAAGTTCAAGTCGGTCGACGAGGCCATCGCGCTCAACAACGACGTGCCGCAGGGCCTGTCGTCGTCGTTGTTCACCAAGAACCAGTCGGCGATCTTCAAGTGGACGGGCCCGCTCGGCTCGGACTGTGGTATCGTCAACGTCAACATTGGACCCAGCGGTGCCGAGATCGGCGGAGCCTTTGGCGGCGAGAAGGAGACCGGCGGCGGTCGCGAGTCTGGCTCGGACTCGTGGAAGCAGTACATGCGCCGATCGACGTGCACTGTCAACTACAGCAAGAACCTCCCACTCGCGCAGGGCATCAACTTCGGATAAACCCCCTCTTGTCAATACACAATACCAACGTGTTCTTAGGACAGTTCGAAGCCCTCGGCGTTCTTGATAGCGAACGTGATTTTGTCTGCGAGAGTCTCGTACGTCGTGTACTCCGGAAGCACGATTTGGTTGAAGCAAGTGTGCGTTCGAGGTAGCGCCTGTGGGTCGAGATCCGACTTGGTGATGTTGAGCGGCGGCTCGAAGCCGTCCAGTGGGATTTTGTTCGTGCCAGTCATGAACTTGAGGAACAGCCCGCGCAATTCCAGTGAAAACTCGCGCAACGCCTGCCACAACCACAGCACGACCTGCGAGTGCTCGTTGTAGCCGCCCTGGAAGACCGTGTTAGCGCGCAGCTCCTCGACGTCGATGGTGGGCTTCCCGTTGATCAGCATGCGTAGCTCTGGCAAATCAAACACTTTCAATGCAGAAAGAGGAATGACTGCGGCAACGCTCTGCAGCAGTGCGTCCAGTTGCGCCTTGACGCCGAACTCGGTTCGCCACTGGAGCATCAGCTCCACGTACTCGTGTTTGTTCACGTTGGTCACGGGGATGTCGCGGCCGTTCTCCTTGAGGTCGACAGTGCTGGTCGTGCGCTTGTCGCCTGCCCACGTTTCGACTTCGACGGAGAACGTCTCGTCAATGACGTCGGACACATTGTTGTCCAGCATCCAGAGCAGCGACTTGTGGAACTGCGCGTCTAGATCGTGGAGATCGTCCATGGTGATTGGTTGGTGCAGGATGTGTTTCAGCACCGCGTCACACAACGGCAGGTCCAGCGTTTGCCGGTCGAAGATGGCTTTCGCTATGAATTTGCCCAGAAACCGAAAGTCCGGCAGCTGGTTACTTGCAATCGGATCGATCTCGTACTGGTTGCGGTCGCAGGCCTTGAAGAGATGGCGCGACTGGTTCACTGCGAGCTTGGAGATCTGTAGGTACCAGTCTTTCGTGAGTCCTCCCGAGTCGATGCCGGCTTCGTTCGCGAACGAGATCTTGGGCTTGGCGAACAGCTCGGCTTTCGACAGCTTCGAGAAGCTGGCGCGCGTGTCCTCGTACATGGTCTCGCGGTGAAGAGCAAAGTCAACATGGCCGCTGAGGTTGATTCCGTGGAGACCTTGCCGCAGGTCCCGGTGGAAGCGGAAACGCTTGCGTCGGAAGAGCATCTCCGGTGTCTCCTCCAGCGACTTCTCACCCAACTTCGATCTTGCTTCTACGAGTTCCTTTGGCTCCTCCGTCACGCGCTGGCATGTGTACTTGTTGAAGAAGAAGACTTGCTCCGTCTTCGGATCCCAGCACTGCACCCACCTGTCATACGACGCAGATTCATCCTCGGCGCTCGTGAGCTCCACGATCTCCGGTCGTCCATGAGAGAGGGTCTTGATCGTCTTGCTCTCCACAAAGGGAGTCGAGCCAATTGTGTTGGAAGCCTGAAGTCGAAATGTGTACGCCGTCTTGGCCTTGAGCCCCGACGCCACGAAGCTACACCCAGTGCCATCGTAGATGGGAACGAAGGACTTCTTCGTGCTCACGCTGTCTGCAAACTCACGCATTTCCAGTGCAAACACCACTGGCGGCGCCCCATTGGCGTCCACTTGAGACCAAAAGAGACTGATGTACGTGTTGGTCATCGCGCCGGCGACTGGCGGCCGAGGCGTCGCTGGGACACCAGGGAGGGTCCACAACACGTCGCTTGGCTCGCTGAATTCGCTCCACCCGGCTGGATTGTGGGCTCGCACACGGAATTGGTACGGGCGATGGCAGTGAATGCCTTCCAAGGCAACGTCACGCACCGTAAATGCGGCTGAGAGTGCGCACCAGGCATTCGACGCACTGTCGGCCAGACGGTAGTGGATCTCGTACCGATCAACGGTCGTGTCGGTCGACTTCTTCCATCGGACGACAAGAGAAGTCTGCTCCGCTTGTACGAGCCTTGGTGGTTGGGGCACAGGCGGCGTAGCATTTGTGGATGCTAGTTCGATGATGGAGGCAGCGGAAATACGACGTGTGGTCGGAGACTCAGCGCCGACCTGAGGCGACGCCTTGTTGGAACTGCCGCTTTCAGACACGAACACGTTGCCCTCCGCGTCGACTGCGACGCCCACTGGATAGCGCACTGGGCTCGCACCGCCACCGCGACGCTTGATCGCGTCCTCGTCCACCGTGACCCAGAGATACGCCTTTCCGGCGTGTGGACTGGAGGAGGGGTACTTCTGCGTCTGGACTTTGACAGGCGCGTAAGGAAAGAGGTTCTCGACAACGTGGCTCACGGCAGCTTTCTGGCGCTGGGCCATTTCCTCTTCTCTGCATCAGTCAGAACGTGAGCCTCTGGCTTGGATATGTTTGCATCTGCTGCGAAACTCACTGTTTGGCTTCGAGCTCCTCCAGCCGGTCGAGCTGTTCATCCAGCGTTTCCCCGCTCGGCTCTCCTGAGCCGCCGACTTTCAGAAGCTCCTTCACCGCGGGCGGAAACGCATCCTTATAGATCTCCTCAGGCGCTGGCTTTCGCAGTCCGCTGCCCATGACCAGCGTCCCATTCACGAGCCGACATCGACGTGTCCAGCTCAGGGTGTCTGAAATCTGAAACGGCAAGCAGTTCCTCTTCGTCATGTACCCATCCCACATAACCCGTTGTGTGGTCCACACACTCGAAAAAAGAGCTTTTCGAAGCGCTGCCAATTCACATCAACCATGGAGGCCAAGGCGACGAACGAACGCGCGTGGCGCTGGGGCGAGTGGAGCGCGGCCGACCGCGACTGGCAGACAGAGCTGGAGAAGCGTCATGCTGAGCAGCTCCAATCAGAAGAAGGCCGACCGCCGAGCGCGATGACGATCCCGCGAATCATCCACCACATTTGGCTCGGGCCTCGGGAGATCCCCGCTTGGTGCGCCACTTGGATGGAGAGCTGGCGAACGCAACATCCAAGTTGGACTCATGTGAGTTGATATGATTACTTGACTAGCAGTCGAAACTCGTGTGCATCTCTACGGATTACTAACAGTGACCTGCATGGCCCAGCGCCTTTGGAGAGATGAAGACGTTGAGCCCTTCGGCCTGAAAAACGAGGTGAGAATCGCACACGAGATTCCAGCAACTCACGCACTGACGATGTCATCAGAAAGCTTACACAGATGCGAAGAACTATGGCGAGAAGTCGGATATCCTGCGCTACGAGATCCTGGAGCGCCTTGGCGGCGTGTACGTTGACGTCGACATGCAGTGCCTACAGCCCATCGACTCCCTGACCGAGGTTGGGCTTCGGCAATTCCATCTATGCTCACGCTCTGTGGTGCATGCGTATCTCACGCTCTTCATTTGCGTTTCAGAAATTCGCGTTTGTTGTGGGCATCTCCAACACCGGCTGCATGGAGATCAACAATGCCGTCATCGCATCCACCGATGGCCACCCCATTCTGAAGCGCCTGATCGACAAGATCCACGCGCGTGCCAACAAGCCGAAACTGGACGCAGGCGCGCTGGCTCGTATCGCGCAGCTCAGTGGCGTGGACCTCGCAGTAATCAGCGACACAAGCCCGCCGATGGCGACTATTGAGCACACAGGGCCGGGCTTGATGACCCGCACCTTCATGGAGGCGGTTGGCTGGAGCACGTCATTCTCAGGAAGCAGGCGCGGCTTCCTCAGCAGCGAAGAGCAGGCCGCCGCTATCGCTCTGCCGGTCCATTTCTTCTACCCGCTGCCGAACAACCTGACGGAGGAGGAAGCGACGCGCACACAGACGGCATTCCCGTCACAAGCAGTCGCCGTGCACCACTGGCAGCGCACATGGATAGCGGGAATCTAGGGTACCCACGACTGTAACCATGATGAGCCGGAGGCTCCGGCTCACAGGTTGCACTGCTCCGGGCCGGAGCAGTGCAACCTGTGGCTGTCCATGTCAGCCGCTCCAATGGCATGATCCGGAACCACGTCTTGTCGTCTTCTGATTCGTTGTAATCCTGTCTTCAATGATCTCCACCATCATCAACTGCCATGTCGGCAGTTGATGATGAGCTTCATCCACCTGGCTTGCCCCACGAAATACATGAACGCAGCGTTGGGATTCACGCGGCGCGAGACAGTGGCCGCCACTGTCTCACTCTGGGCGCCCGCAAAAAGACAGCACGTGCAAACCAGCTCACAACTCAAGAGCTCAAGTCGAGAACAAGCCCCCCTCCTATTCCCAAGTCACCTCAACAACCATGAGCTGCTGCCCAGTCACCGCCGAGCCAGCCCTCGAGGCTGCTCCTCACGTTGGATCCATCAAGACGTTCGGCCAGACCACGCTCTACGTCGCTGGCCCTGCCACCGCCAAGGCCGGCGTCATCGCCTACCCAGACGTTTACAGGCTGGACAGCGGCCGCACCAAGGCCGACGCCGACGCGCTTGGCAAGCTCGGCTACGCTGTCGTCGTTGTTGACCTCGCGGCGGGTGAGTACCTTACCGAGGAAACCGTCCAGTCGACCTTCGGTGCCTTTGTCCAGAAGAACAACTTCGGTGTGCTCTCGGCTCGCATCAACGACGCCGTGAACTACCTGAAGACCGAGGCCAAGGCCGAAACGTTTGCCAGCTACGGCTACTGCTGGGGCTCATGGATTGGAGCCACTCAGACCACGTCGACGGACCCAGTCGTCAGCGGCCACGTCTCGTTCCACCCGACCTGGATGATCGAGAACATGACCAAGGGTGAAGGTGCTGTGGATAAGCTCGCGGAGGCCGTGAAGGTTCCGCAGGTGCTGCTCGCTGCTGGCGACGACCCGGCGTTCGTCCGTGAGAACGGCAGCGTGGAGAAGATCCTCAAGGCGCGCGCGGACATCAGCGCCCTTAGCAACGTGATCGACTTCCCCGACCAGAAGCACGGCTGGGTGCACCGCGGTGACCTGTCGAACGAGGCGATGAAGGAGGCGGTGAAGAAGGCGTGGCACACGGCGATCAAGTTCATCCAGACCGTGAACCCTCCTCAGTAGGCGATTGCAGTCGACTCGAAGTGCGTGCTTGAATGCATCCAAAGCGCGATTTCTGGTTGCACAAAGCGTTGGCTGCAGCACGTGGATGACCGGAATGGACGGCGCCAACTGAACATGAGCCGGGTGCAGTCCAGCGGCCGCCCACGTCAACTGCTTCGATGGCATGATCCTTCTAGACTTCCACTTCGTTCGGCTCGCTTCCACTGCCACAACAGGTTTGAAGCCATCTTCTTATTGGCCGCAATCGAATGTTTAACGCCCACCCATTGGCTACTCATCCCTTCTGCTGACGCAATCGTTTTAAACACCACGAAAAGCGTACTTCATAAAGTATAAAACACATGCTCCGAATCTTGAAGTCTGCGGTGCAGGCGGTGATTTGCCTGCGTGTCCACAGCCGCGGGAGCTCACAACTCAACAGCTCAAGTCTACACCAAGTCGCCCCCCCCCCACCCCCTTCTTCCTCCTCCCAACAACCATGAGCTGCTGCCCAGTCACTGCCGAACCAGCCCTCGGCGCCGCCGCCAACGTCGGATCCATCAAGACGTTCGGCCAGACCACGCTCTACGTCGCTGGCCCTGCCACTGCCAAGGCCGGCATCGTCGCCTTCCCGGACATCTTCGGTCTGGACAGCGGCCGCACCAAGGCCGACGCCGACGCGCTTGGCAAGCTCGGCTACGCTGTCGTCGTTGTTGACCTCGCCGCCGGTGAGTACCTTGATCCAGAGACCTTCCAGTCGTCGTTCGGTGCTTTCGTCCAGAAGAACAACTTCGGTGTGCTCTCGGCTCGCATCAACGACGCCGTGAACTACCTGAAGACCGAGGCCAAGGCCGAGACGTTTGCCAGCTATGGCTACTGCTGGGGCTCGTACATCGGCGCTACGCTCACTGCGTCTGCGGACCCAGTGGTCCGTGGCCATGTCTCGTTCCACCCAACGTGGATGATCGAGAACATGACCAAGGGCGATGGCGCCATCGACAAGCTCGCTGAGGCCGTCAAGGTCCCACAGCTGCTGCTCTCTGCTGGCGACGACCCAGCTCCGGTCCGTGAGAACGGCGTCGTTCACAAGATCCTGAAGGCGCGCGCGGACATCGGCGCCCTTAGCAACGTGATCGACTTCCCCGACCAGAAGCACGGCTGGGTGCAGCGTGGCGACCTTGAAAACGAGGCGACGAAGGAGGCGGTGAAGAAGGCGTGGCACACGGCGATCAAGTTCATCCAGACCGTGAACCCTCCTCAGTAAGTGGCTGTAGTGGACTGATAGTGTGTCCTTGAACGCATCGATGTGTAGCTGGATACGGAACCTCTCCGTGTAAAAAATAAAAGAACTGCATCGTGTGGAATTGATGGTGTGATCTGGTTCGCTCGATTCGTATCGGCCGCCTGCAGGCTAGAATCCATTATCCCGACACGTGTAAACTCGGGGTGGACAATCATCGTGCGCTTCTGCACCCATCGCGCCGCGATCGCCGCGATTCGCGGCGGCCGGCTCTTCTTCAATCCTTGGTATCACTAAAAAAGCGCTTTTTACAAGCCTGCCTTTACGCAATCTGCTTTTGGCGTCAATCCGAATTCGGAAGCCATCCACTGTCAAGATGAAGACCATGGCGCAGCTTCTGCGCCGCTCCTCGCGCGCATTCATCGCCCAGCGTGGCCAACATGCATCGCCCTTGGCCGCGCAGCTCCTGCTGCAGCGGTCGCCGCCATCCTCCAGCCAGGAATCGCTGTGGCGCTCGCTGTGTGCCGTCGCGACTGCCGCTGCGATCGCTGGCTTCGGCTCTGCGCGCACGGAAGAGCTTCCGGAGGACGATGACCACGTTTTCGTCAACTGGTCGGCGTCGCACGAGTGTCGACCGCGCGAGTTCTTCGTGCCAGAGACGGTGGAGGAGATCGAGAAGCTGCTCGCCCAGTTCCAAGGCCGTCGGCAGAAGCTGCGCTGCATGGGTGCGGGCGTGTCTCCCAACGGCCTCGGCTTCTCAGGCGAAAGTACCAGCAGCCCAAATACTACTGCCGGTCAGAAGCACGAGGCGCTGCTGTCGATGGCGTTGTTCGACAAGATTCTCGACGTGGACAAGGAGCGCCTGCAAGTGACGGTCGAAGCCGGCATCATCGTCGGTGAGCTGCTCGACAAGCTGCGAACACACGGTATGACGATGCAGAACGTCGCCTCCATTCGCGATCAGCAAGTCGGAGGCATCACTCAGGCTGGCTGCCACGGCACTGGCGCAGCGATTCCGCCCATTGACGACCAGATCGTCGAGATGGAGATCGTGACGCCGGCGCAAGGACGGATGACGCTCAGCGCCACGCAGAACCCAGCGCTGTTCGCTCTTGCCAAGTGCGGACTCGGCGCGCTCGGCGTCGTCACCAAGCTCAAGTTGCAGTGCGTGCCCGCGCATTACTTGGCTGAGAAGACATTTGTGACGACGGTGCACGAGATTCGCAAGCACCACCAGGCGTGGCTGCAGGAGTTCCAGCACCTGCGGTATATGTGGATTCCGAACACCGACGCCGTCGTGGTGGTCCAGTGCTCGCGCATTAGCGATGAAGACGCTAAGCTTGGCGCGTCCAAGTACCCTCCGGTCTCGCACAGTCGCGACGTGCAGCTTGAGGCCCCGCGTAAGCTGTACCTGGAGCTCGCCAACGGCAATCCAGACCCTGAGTACTTGGACTGGGGCTTCACCAAGCTGCGTGACAAGCTCCTGGAGTTCAAGCCGCTCGACAAGCAGCACGTGATCCAAGTGAACCACGTGGAGAAAGCGTTCTGGCTGCTCAACCAGGGCTACCGCGTTGGCCTCTCGGACGACATCATTGGCTTCGACTGCGGTGGCCAGCAGCTCGTGCAGGAAGTCGCCTTCCCGACGGCGGAGACGCTGGATATCGACTTTGTGGAGAAGCTCCTCAAGGGAATCGAGTCGTCTGGAATTCCAGCGCCCGCTCCCATCGAACAACGCTGGACGGCGCGCAGTACGTCGTTGATGAGCCCCGCAGCGTCGTACAACCCCAACCAGCTCTTTTGCTGGGTCGGTATCATCCTCTATCTGCCGACGCACGACCCGAAGATCCGTGGAGCTATCTGGGACTGCTTCTTCGACTACCACCGCCTGTACCGTGATGTCATGGAGCCGTTCGGTGGAATGGAGCACTGGGCCAAGATCGAGTGGCCAAGCGACCAAAGCGAGCGCAGTGAGATGCGGGAACGACTGCGCCGTCGCTACCCGATCCAGGCGTTCAAGAAAGCCCGAGATGAGGTGGACCCACACCACATCCTGTCCAACCACATCATCGACGAGCTGTGCGCCTAAGCTGCGAGATAGACTGTAGAGAACGATTCAGCCGTATAACCAACGTGGAGGATTGATGGACAGATGATGAGCATACCGCTTTGTTTATCGCTCTGTCTTCATGGAAATGATAGATTCTCTAGGTGACTGAGCGCAAGAAGCTCATCACTGAATCACTCTCTAACAGTCCCGTGGACACTAACACAGTGGCGACTGCTGAGCGGGTGGATGCCTCCTCAACAAACTCATGTTGCTTCAGCAGAAACATCACACGTGTGGCTGTCACTTCAACGCGGTTGGAGGTGCGAGTGTCGACGGCATCTTGCAGTTTGGTTCGCAGCCACGAGTACAGCAAACCAGCGGCCTGAAGACAGCGCAGCAGCAGCGTCGCATCGGTGTGGGCTGCCTCAATGGCTTGGTCAACAAGACTGACCACGTTGTTGAGCATCCTCACGACAGACTGGCCATTCGGCTGGTGAGGTGCACACGCAACGACACTCCAGCAGCGAAGGACATACTCCATGACCTGCTGCGGGTTGCTATTGGAGTCGACGTTTTCTTCGACTTCTTCGACAGTCGATTGTGTGGTCGGGTTTGGCTCCAGCGTTGTTGTCTTGCGAACAAGTGGGACGATGAACTCGCTGATCAGTCGGACGATTTCATCGAACACCCGACCGCCTGACGAGAGTAACATCTCGGCGATTTGATTTTGGGCAACGCTCGCTCCATTCACAGCGACGAGATTGCAGTCGACAAACTCTTGTTCATGAACTTGATAGAGATACGCGAGATGAGATTTGATGTGGGTCTCATCACGTGCCCACACCAGCCACCACAGCGACCACTCGATCGATTGGAGTAGAGCGTCTGAGATCTGATGGAACTCACCAGTGGAGATTTCGTCGCCGAAGGCGAATGTAGCGAAATCCGATGGGAACACGTTGTCGGAGGCGAGCAAGCACTGCATGCGGACGTCGATAGACGCGAGGAGTTCACTCGTGAGAGGTAGCACAGCGTCGGGTGTCACCACGGAAGCTCGAAGCAGAGAACGCGTGGCTACCAGAAGCCTGTCTCGCAGGTTCTGATGCTCAGTATTGTCGTCGAAACAGGTAGCGTGGTCTGTGTATGTAGTGATCGCGAATTCCAAAGTTCTGTGGAGCGTTCTTGAGGAGAGGCGACCACGTTTCAAGCCGTGTACGTGCTCCAAGAAGTGATCGATGAGCGTGAAGAGACGACTGATGTGCGTCGAAGTAGCAGAATCCTGTAGGCGCTTGAGAACAGGCCAGAAGATAAACCGTAGGACGGAGTCTGGAGCCACCACGGCGTCGCTCGCGAGTGTTGAATGATCAAGGGGCGGAGTGGAGAGACGAAGAATGAAGCGGAACGCAGCAGAGTTCTCAACGGGACTGGACGCGTCAGCTTCGCACACGAGTCGGCGCATCACGCGACTCAGTGTTGCAGTCAGAACGTAGTCCTCCTCCACGAGAAGTCCATGCTGTTGTGTCGGCTCTGTCCATCTCGCCAGCAGTGGGCATTCCAGCAGCAGGCGAATGAAGAACTCGTGATGCTGGCTGGAAGTGACAGCGCTGCTAAGAATGATCTCGATCGCAGCGTTTGGATGCAAAGCTGTTAGGACAAGCAGCTGCCGGGTGTCGTAGTGGCTTCTGTCGGCACTCGTGAGAGAGTTGACGGCCTTCCGAATCGCCTGTTCCCACTGCGACGATCGTGTGCTACTCACAGAGGCCGCCAACGTGGCCCCGCGCTGGAGCTGCAACCCGAGCAGCGACGTCACTCGAATGCACAGCGCTGAGTGATCCCTGATCGCCTCCAGTGCGCTGACTTGATTCTGTATCAACTCATCTTCTGACGATGGATCTGCGGTAGTTGTCGTCGTGGTAAACAACTCCTTCACTGCCAATTCTTCTTCGACATGACCGACTGGTCGAGATGGCGAGAGCGGAGAAGCGTCACCACTGGAAGAACGGACGTGATGCAACAAGCCGTCTTCATCCACCAAAATTTCGTAGTTGCTGTGTGTCGGTCGAATATCTTCACTTGAATTGCACTCGGCTTGTGGCTCACAGCACTCCATCAGAATCGAGGCCGCTTCCCACACCATCTCTGCGGTGTCCGTCATTCTGGGCCCAGAAGTATGCTCATGGAGTAGAGGCTTCGACTGGTGCTGCGTGCTCGCTTCGATCAGTAGCTGGGCGGCGTGTCGACCGTTCTTGGTTCGCAGCAGAGCTGACTGCTCCAGCCCAGAGCTTAGCTCCTCGAACTCCTTCCAGTCCATCGCCTCCTCTTCCAGTCGATCTTCATCGACTGGGCCGGACGAGACTTCGACTCCATGCGCACGCAGTACCCGGTGGACGATCTGAAGGCGCTCTTTCTCGGCTGATCGTGTCGCGCTTGACCTGAGGTGAATGGCCGCGACGTGCAGCAACTGGATGCACACCGCCTTCCATGCAGAGGGCAAGGCGCCGGCCGCGTGCCACTGACCTGCGACACCTGCGAATACCTTCAAGTCTCCAGCGACGTCGAGTGGATCAGAGAGCAGCAGCGTGGACGCGAACTGCCTCTCGAGTCTGGCGACTGCCACGAGAAGGAGGAGCAGAGCCGCCGTGTCCGGATCCCCAGTGTTTGGAGCTCCGCAGTGCAGCCGCCAGAGCGCATGAAGTGCCTCCACAGGCGTCACGACGTCCACGTGATCATCCAAATACTGACGCATGGCATCTGATGCAGCGGAGACGCCGTTGTCTCCGTGTAGGAGCCGCAGCCACGTCGACCGCGGCAGCAACGAGTCCATGCTGACCAGGAAACCCGAAAATGCTCATTTTCGATCCGTCTCAGATAGAACCAGGTCGGCATCTGATCGCATCAGATACGCGTCTGGGGAGGAATGGAAAAATGGGCTGGACATGCATGATGAAGATCATGGGCATGCTGGATCCACCGCGTAGGATATATTCATTCACATGTATGAGCACGCTTTCTGCATTCCTGTTCATCCGCGGTCTACAGATTTACCGTCTCCTTGGCATCGCGTGGGTCGTCAGCCTCCTCATCCGCGTCATCTTTAGCTTCTCGTGCGTCTCCCACAGACTCATCCGCAGCGTGCTGCTCAGCGACTTCGACGTCTCCCCGACGCATTCTCTTCGCGTAGGCGTTGCGCAGGTTCGTGAAATAGTCGCGCGCGATGTCGTCTTCGACCAGGTCCAGCTCCATCTGAAACAGGGCGATGGCATTCCGTTCCTCCATCAAGTCACTCTGGCGCTTGAGCTCGTCGGCGACGGCCATCATGATTTCGTTCGAGCACTCAGTCGATCGGTGGCTGTGGGTCTCCATCATCTCAGCGAGGCGGCGCTTGTGCAGGACACTTCCTACCGCCGCGGACCCGATCGCGTCAGCGCCACCGGACAAGCGAATGACTCGATCAGCCGACAGCTGAGCTGACGACGCTTGGAAGGAGCTGGTTGAGGTGCCCGCCGAGTTCGCGAGCAGCTGCATCCACCGCGGCGAGAAGCGCAGCAGCTTCCAGCACGACTCGAACGTGAACTTGCTGCCTTGCTCCTTCACGAACAGATCCGTCGCAGCTTCCACGCATAGGCGGTCGCGCTCCGACTCCACTTCCGGCGACTCCCGCTCGCTCTCCGCGCCAGCGCCACCGGCGGCTCGCGAAGCCGCCACGGTCGCCTGCACACGCGCGAAGGTGAGCGCGAAGCGCTGGACGTCGCGGTTGATGCGCGTCCATCGGATCTTGAGTCCGGTCACGGGCCTGTCCACCGACGTCTCCAGCTCCGCGTGGAAGAGCTGGTGCACGACGCCCCAGAACGTGCCGGCCTTGTGGTCGCCGCCGTGGCCGACGGACGTGTCGCTCGCACAGAGCCACGCGCGGCACAGCGCCTGGTCTTCGCTGATGGTCCAGTTGGTCTTCTTGCCCATTTTAGAAACGACGATTTCTATCGAGGGGCTCCGCTTCTTCCCGAACACTTGGGCCGCCATGTCCCGAATCCAACTGCTAGACGAGGGACTTCAAGGTCAAAAGTTGACGTGCAACCACAAACGCAACCGAGCTTCAATTCCAGTATGGCGTCACCATCGTCGTCCTGGACGAGCGCGGCCGCGGCGACGGCGCTGGCGCTGGCGGCGGCCGTGCCGCTCGTGTACTACAAGTACCAGCACTCGCTGTAAGTGGAGGCGCCGTGCGTGGAAGTTCTCGGACTGCAGAGGACGAGACAGCGCAGTGGAGAGCTCGCTGACGCTATCCATTGCGTTTTTCTTTGCATGGCGAGGACAGCAAGCAGCAGGAGCGCCAGGAAGCGCTCAAGCTGCTGCGGCGCGTGGAGCTGATCGTGGGTGAAGTCTCAGTGCGACTGATGCACCTGGAAAACCAGGTCGAAGACTTTGTCGCCAACGATGGGGTGGAGGAGTCGGAGGACCCGAATGCTGACCCGGCCGCCAAGTCGACGCTGGGATCCTGTACGTATTGACTGATTGTCTACACTGATAGCCACGTTTGGTTTACCTGAACTTGGTTGTGCTCACGCGCGATGTCGTTTTCCTGTTCTCCGTAGACTACCATTTCGATTCCCAGGGCAACAAGCTCAAGACGAAGTGGGATTCGTACGACGTCGACGCGGAGCTGGAGAGGCTCGAGCGTGAAGAGCAGGAGGGTTCTTCTAGTGAAAACCAGGGGGCCGCCCAGTCGAAGCCCCCTCGACGGACAAAGCCGTCAGTGGACAAGCCCAAACTCCTGACGATGATCGGCGGCATCGAGCACGAGTTCGAGGCGGTGCTGGAGTTCCTGGACGACATCCGCGGCGACGACCACGTGCGAGAGGCCCGCAAGACCCTCGCCGCCAAGATCACCAGCGACCAGTTCGCTCGCATCGACGCGCTGCGGGCGCTGCTGGTGTGAAGAGTGCTCGGCAACCAAGCTGCGTGTCGTTGGTCAGTTGGATCATCTTTGATAGAATATAAATAAATAGAGGAGTCACGGTACTACTCCATACTTGGGGTGTTTCCATCCAACGCGAAGAGCTCAAACCCACACAACCATGAGAAGTCCGAGTCGCAGTCGCAGTCGCGACAGAGGCAGCCGCCGCGAGCGTCGCCGCAGTCCCTCGCCACCGCCTCGGCCGTCGTGTCGCCGAAGCAGTAGCGTGGACTCACTCGGACGCCGTCGCAAGAGCCGCGACAGTCCGCGTGGCCGCTCGCGCAGCAGATCGCTCTCGTCCCGCTCCCGCTCCCGCTCCTTCTCGACGTCACGCTCACCGAGTCCTGTGCAGCGCAAGCCAGCGCCCCGAGATGATCTTCGTCGCCGCCACCAATCGCCAGCGCGAGGAGGCAGTCGCCGGCGATCCAGATCCCCGTCGTTTGACAACCGCCGGCGTCGGCCCTCGCGTTCGCGTTCGCGCTCTCGACCCCGCCAGCCGCAGCGTCGGGACGACCGCGGCGGCAATCGCGACCAGCCACCGAGATTCGAGGGGCGCCCCTACAACAAGAACCGCTATTCCAACGCTGGCTCAGACGACTTCTTCGAGGAGCGCAAGCGCGACCGCGACAGGATCAAGTTCAGCATCTGGGCCGACATCCCCAGTCCGCTTCCGCCTGTGAAGAAGGAGCCGAAGATGAAGGCGAAGGAGGAGCAGCGATCGCGCTCGCCGTCTCCAGCGCCAAAGGCCAAACGATACGAATCCAGCGACGAGTCGTCGTCATCTGGAAGTGAAAGCGACAGCGAGTCAGACCGAGAGGACCGCCGCAAGCGGAAACGCAAGGCCAGCTCCAAGTCGTCGCGCAAGAAGTCGTCCAGAAAGTCCAGCTCCTCGCGTCGCAAGAGCTCCAAGTCTTCCAGCAGTCGCAAGCACAAGAAGAGCAGCAAGAAGTCACGACGCAAGTCCCGTCGACACGACTCGGATTCGTCGGACAGTGAATCGGACGCACGCAGTGACGCGTCTTCTGTCGACTCGGACGCCAGCGACGACGAGAAGAAGTTCGAGACCAAGCGGTCGACACACGCGGATCTGCAGGACCTGGACGACGCCGACCGGAAAGAAGCTGAGAAGTTCAAGGCCGAGGTCCAAGGCCATGGCGACGACAGTGAGGAAGAGGAGATCGGCCCCAAGCCGCTGGTGGAATCTGAGGACGCGACAAACGCCGGTATGAATTACGGCAAGGCGCTGCTGCCAGGAGAAGGCGCTGCGATCGCGCAGTACGTGCAGAAGAACATGCGTATCCCTCGCCGTGGTGAGGTCGGTTGGAACGGCCAGGAGATCGAGGGCCTCGAAAACCTCGGCTACGTCATGAGCGGCAGTCGCCACCAGCGCATGAACGCCGTGCGTATCCGTAAGGAGAACCAAGTGTACACGGCGGAGGAGAAGCGCGCGCTGGCGCTGATCAACTTCGAGGAGAAGCAGCAGCGCGAAAACCGCGTGATGAACGAGTTCCGCGAGATGCTCACGGAGAGACTCACCAAGAAGCACGGCGCGCGGCTCGTCGAGGACATGGAGAGCTCCGCCATGCAGCAGCAGCAGAAGTAGCTGACTCACAGACAGCAAGGCGCTATTTCATCCAATGACATCACCATTTCTGCGCATTTCATCCAATCAGAACATCTCGTTGATGGGAAGTTCATCTCTGCGGCAGCGATATCGAAGATGAGTGAGCTGTTCGCTGTGCGGCGTCATTGCGCATTTTCCAATTCGACGGCAGCAGCGCGCAATGACCAGAAGCGCTCGCGTGGGAATCATCGGCGGCGGCGCCGCTGGCGTGAGTAAGTAGTGATGCTGCACTGCCGTGTCGTGTGGTGGCCATGGGAAGACTGATGCGCTGTCGTCACGCAGTCGCCGCCAAGGTCTTGCGCGAGGCAGGCCACTCGGTCGTCGTCTTTGAGAAGGCGAAGCAGCTGGGCGGCGTGTGGAAGTATGAGGACGCGACTCACACCGACGCCTCCATGTACAAGGTATGTTTTGATCACTGCACTTGCTGCTCTAATGTTGTGGCCTGTGTGGCTGATGAGATGCGCGATGGATCCGCAGTCCCTGCGCACCAACCTGCCGACCTCCGTGATGCAGTTGGACGACTTCGCCTTCGCGCCCGGCACGCGCTGCTTCCCATCGCATCGCGACGTCCTCGCGTACATCCAGAGCTACGCCAGCCACTTCAACGTGACTGAGGTTGTGCGCCTCAACTCCCGAGTCGTGGGCATCACCAAGCAGCCGACTGCCAACGATACGTCGGCTCCGATCTGGCAGATCGACGTACAGTCAGCCGACCGCGGCGCGTATAGCGAGCGAGTGGACAAAGTTCTCATCTGCAACGGCCATTTCGCCGCACCAGCCTACGCCAAGATCCCAGGCATCGAGAACTTCAAAGGTGAGACCCTCCACTCGCACGACTACCGCACAGCAGACCCGTTCCACGGCAAGGTGCGTTCGCTTCAACTACGCTGCCTTTATTATTCATCCTCTCAGTGACGTCGGTCCTCGCGTACAGACTGTGCTGCTGCTCGGACACGGTCCGTCGGGCTCGGACATTTCTCTGGAGCTCGCTCGCTGCGGAGCCAGCGTCACTGTCGCGTTCAAAGAGTGCGGCGAGCGAGAGCCCTCACCACTCGACAAGCGCACTCTCAAGCCCCCCATCGATCGGATTCTGAGCGACGGAAGCGTCGTCTACCAGGACGGCTCCACGCAAGCCGCGCCGGATGTGCTCATGTACTGCACGGGCTACCTGTACGTGGTCAAGGACCTCGCTCCTCACGGCATCTTGTACCCTGAGCTAGAGATCCCTAAGGATGCGCTTGACGAGGAGCAACGCGGGTCGCTGGAAGCCGCCACCAGGGTTGGAAACGCCATCGCGCCCGTCTACAAGCAGCTCTTCTCCATCGAAGAGCCCGACATCGCGTTTGTTGGGCTGCCGTTCAAGAACCTGCCGTTCTTGTCGTTTGAATTGCAGTCCAAGTGGATCGCTCGAGTCTTCAGCGGCGTGCAGCCCCTGCCATCCAAGCAGCAGATGTTCGACTCGTTCCTGGAAGAAGTCCGCACGCTGCCGTTCCCAGTGCGCAAGTTCCACCAGCTCGGCCTGGAGCGTCAGAACGCCTACTTTGAGTGAGTTTGTCGAAGTTTGGTCCGTCCGGCAGTCTCTTTCACTAGATCTCTCACTGTGCGTCTTTTGTGAATAGGGAGCTGGCTTCGTTTGCACACGCGAAGATCAACCGCCACGTGCAAGCCATGTTCGTCGACGCTGGCTTCCTGCGTGCCACGTATCCTCTCCACTACCGTGAGGCTGAGTACAAGCAAGACCCGAGCTACGACGGCCAGTGGGTGCGTCGTCTCGTCACCAGTGACGCGCAGGGCCAGCCGGAGCAGGAGCTCGTGAAGGTCTTCGAGTAGATAGATGAGACCGGCACGAGTCTGTCAATAAATAAACTACTCATTTACACTACACACATAGCGAGACACTACTCTACGGGAGCGTCGTGAAGTTGGCTTTCGGTCCTTCCTGGCCGTCCGTCCCCCACGCCGCCACACCAGCGACGGTGATGAAGTACGTGAAGTTCGACTGGAGTCCGTCGATCATGGCGTAGTTGTGCGTGCCACGGTACACTTCGACTTTGTTCAGGCGAAGCGAGTAGCCGTCCATGCCTTCGAGCGCCGTCCACGTGATGTTGGCCTCCGTCCGCGTGACATTCACGGCAACCGGAGCCTCTGGCTTCTCGATGGTCAGGTACGTGGCTGTAGCAGAGCCAAAAAAATTAAAAAAAATTAGATGGGTTCTCCGGAAAGAGAGGGAAGAATGAGCCACGTACGGATCCGGTCGAGGTAGGAGCTCCAGCCCCACGCTGTGTAGCCCTGCACGAAAACGCCCAGCAGAGTGGACTGCGTGATCGCCGCCAGGGGCGTGGGGAAGCGAGTCAGCGGGATGAGGAAGACGCCTAGCATCGAGTGGTGCAGGTGGAAGTCGGTCGAGTTGAAGAGCAGCCACGTGAGCAGCACGGTCACGACCACGACACCATAGCAGAAAATGTAGCGACGCCACAGACGCATGCGGTAGAGCTCCCGCAGGAACCGGAACGCGCAGTACAGGATGAATATTACGACCAGCACGATCACGACGTAGGTGCCGGCGTTCGAGTGGGACGTCTCATAGCCACCGAGACTGATGTTGAGCCACGGGAGGTACTCGAACATGTTCATGTTGACGAAGACGTAGAACGGCAGCACGTAGCACAGCCCCCACATGATCACGCGCGACCGCAGCGGCAGCATGTTCCAGTGCGCGAACGTGTACGCAGGCGCCATGGAGTAGACCCAGTAGGAGGCAGCGAGTAGCACCAAGACTTCCCCGAACGCGTTGATGGCCATGCCGGCGTAGTCGACGCTCGGAGGCTGGCCGATGAGACGCACGTAGAAGAAGCCCGAGCCGACGAGCATGCCGTACAGCATGCCGACGTTCGTGCGCGGCAGCAGCGCGAATCCGAAACTGATGAGCACGGCGACGACGAGAATGGGCCACGTGAGGTCCGTGCAGTAGCTGCTCGGCGCGGCCTTGAACTCGAAGGTCTTGGGGAACCACGACAAGTAGTTGGCGCTCGACACGCCATTGGCGGTGGACCCGTAGAAGGCGTTGGCTGCGCCGGAGTAGCGCATGAGCGCGCAGCCTCCGTTCGAGCCGATGACGCCGGCGTGGACTGCGGCGCGGCAGATGCGCGAGTTGGCGTGGTACTTGCCCGTGCCCCACACAGCCAGCGACGACGATTGGTCTACACACCAGAGATACAAACAGCGTCAGCATCAGTACTTCCTGGCAGCAGAACGCAAGATCCATCCACGATGGTACTCACCGAGAGTGCAGCGCGAGCGACAGCGGATGGCAGTCCACTCGGACTCGAACGGGCGGCAGTCGATGCCCCACAGCCCACACTCGGTGCCGAAGGCCCACGAGCGGCACGTGAGGAACTCGGGCTGCGTGGCGTTGCCATCATCCATGACTGCCGCGAAGTAGCTGAGGTACACCATGAGCACGATCACGCTCAGCGACACGGCCGAGTAGATGACGGAGATCCAGTTGTGGCGCAGGAACGCGGCCGCGGCGTCCCGCGTGGTCAGCGCCGCCGCCGGCTTGTCCTTGCCGCTGGAGTCGCCCTCCGTCTCGGTCGTCAGCCGCGCGTGGCCTTCGTACAGCGACCCGCGCATCGTGGGGTCGGAGCGCGCGCGCGAGTGGAGCCGCTGGTGGCTGCCGCTGGTTGGAGACACGGGCGACTCCAGCACGGGGCTCTCGGTGGAGCTGACGATGACGACGCGGACGTCGCCCACGGGCTGGCGGGAGAACCAGGAGAACGGCATGGCAACCGAGCTGCTTCGCGCGTGGAGTGCTGGGAAGCCTGACGAACCGAGACTGCTACAGTGGAACTGGCCGGGAGCTGCTCGGTGACCGGCGTGGTTGTCGCACGTCCTCCGTATCGTCCTGCCGTACCTGACACGAAGACGTGATTGAACGAAATTACGTTTCCATCTATCTGATTGGCTAAAATGAAGCGAAACTGAACTTCCCACCAGATGGATACGCGTCACACGTCGCAGATCAATGAGGTTCGGAAGATGGGATCAACAGGAGGGTGCTGTGGATTCCGTTCCTGCGTGTGTCTGAAATGCTACCAAGCTAAATGCCACTGAAGAGCGAACGCTGAATGTGGCTATGTGTCCTGTTTACTGTCTCTACTGCAAGCGAGAGGGTCGGCACCTACTCAGCCGCCTTCGGTGTCTGGTGCTGGCGCTCCAGCGACGCTTCCAGGTTCAGCAGCGTGGCCGCCGCCGTGTCCCGCACGTCCGGATCCGGCTCGGTCTGGTGCTGTGTGAGCGGGCGCACGAAGTCGATCGTGCTCTCCGTGGTCGAGCGGTCGTCCAGCAGCGGCACCAGGAACGCCAGCGAGCGCAGCGCGCGGAAGCGGAGGTTGGGCGTCTTGGACGTGCACTCCTCCACGACCGACTCGATCACAGCTCGCAGTTTGTCGGCGTTCTTGAGCTCCGGCGCGACAGCTTCGACCGCGAGCAGACCTGTGAGACGGCCGTTGAACGTCGATTGCAGGCACTGTGAGATGCGAGGCAATGCCTTCGTCACCAGCCATTCCGTTCCAACCGACCGTGCGAGCGTCGGCAGCGTCGCACAGGCAGCAGACCGCACGTCATTGACCGTGTCCCCGAGCAGCTCCAGGATCGAGTCGGCAAACTCCATCGGCACAGCTGAGCGTTCGCTCTGCTCGGCCCACGCGCCCACACAGTGCACGTACTTCACACGGACCCGCCATTGGCCAGACGCGCGAAGAGCCTTGATGGCAGGCACGAGCATCGTCGTGACCGTCTGCGACGAGTGGTCGCAGTGGCGCGCCATCTCCTCCAGCAGCGAGGCACGCACGTTCGCGTCTTGAGTGTCGTCCAGAATCTGCGTGAAGATCGGAACCAGGTCATCGTAGCTGCCGACCGTCAGCAGCTGCAGCGACTTGCCCACCGATTTGGCGAGTGCGAGTCGAACAGCTACCGACAGATCAGTCGCCAGACCGTACGTGGCCGGAAGCAGCGACCGCACGATCTTGGTCTGAGCAGCCACGACGTGCTCGTTCTTCTCGACAGCAGAGGTCTTCGCGTCCTGTGGCTTGATATCAATGCTTTCCAGCTCGGCCGCGACTGCTTCGACAGGCTCACCAGACGCCGATGCCTCCTTCGAAGGCGACGTCGCGCCATTTTCAGTCGGAGTGGTTCGCTGCGACGCCAGTTTGATCAACGCGCTGCCAACATCAAACACCCCCTCGGCACACGTTCGTCGAATCTCGACAGTCGGGTCGCGCACCATTCCGACAAAGTGGTCGACGAATATATCTGTGTACTCGGTGCCGAACGCGAGACAGAAGGCGGGAAGCGTCTTCGCAGCCTCCAACCGCACTTGCCACGACGAGTCGGACGTGTACGTGTTGATCATCGGCACCATTTGACAGAACAGGAGCCGCAGCCGCTGGTCCACCGACTCGGTCGTAGCGTCTTGAGACGCGTGGAGGATGCCACGCAGGTCTTGGGCCAGGCGGATGCATCCCTTCACCGCGAAGATACGAACGATGTCGTGGCTGTCAGCGGTGGCCTTCTCCAGCAGTTGGACGCCCCAACTCGCCGTCGAAGCTCCACCGGCGTTGACCAAATCGCCGATGATCGAAGCGATCGCACGACGCACGAGCGGGTTGTCGTCGTTGCACATGCGGTCGAGCATGCCTCGCAACTGCACGCGGAGGTCGCCTTGCACCCGCGGGAACACGAGCGGCAACAGCGCCACGGGAACGATTCGCGCGGTGGGGCTCGGGCTGATGCTCAGTCGCGACACCATCGGCACAATCATGATATTCACGTCTTCGTCCGTCATGGCGCCGATGAGAAGTCGGAAAGCATCGACCATAATATCCCACGTAGCGTGGTTCTCGATGATGGATAGACTTTCCAGCACGTGGGCGACGACACTCAGCAGCAGCGTGTATCGGCTGGCGTGGACCGACGTCGCAGCTTCTCCGCTCGCGCTGCTGGCTGCGTTGATGTGTTTCTGAAGCTCGGCGTATCGCTTCGAAAGCCATCCGAGGAACTGAATGGTGCGAATCACGATGCCTTCACCCTTGTCGTCGTACTCGTGGATCGAGGCGAACAGGTTTAGCAGGAACTTGCGCTCTTCGCACATATCGTTGTTCGCCTCCTCTTCCTTGGCGTCTGCTTCGGCCAGGAGCTTCGCATCGGTCTCTTCAAGCGAGACGAACGTCGCGGCCAGCGGATCAAATGCCTCTGGACCACTCAGCGGTGCCAGTTGCTCCGACGTCAAGTGCTGAAACAGACTGGTGACCACTAGGCGAGGCATCACGAGCACGGCCTGGTGGATCTTCAGCTGGAATACTCGGAACGACATGCGGTCGTGTTCTGGGATCGCACGCTCCGTCTTCTGCTGGCGAATGTTCATGGAAAGCTGTTTCCGCAGCAAGCGATAGTCGTCTTGCGGGATCAAAATGAGCTGAAGCTCCAGCGGACGCGTGGCCGTTTCGATCATGCGCAGCGTCTCCTTGTGCGTCAGGTGTGTGATGGGCGTTCCATTCAGCGACACGAGCCAGCTCGACCGCTTCACAGACGCACGTTCGGCAGCGCCACCAGCCTTGATGTCGACGACGATCGTGCGCTCCAGGATGTTCTCGACTGTGAGACCGAGCGGACCCGCGGGAATGCTGGCCATGTACGGCTCACTCTTCAGGCAGAGCCCTGGGTTGGCTGGATCGAAATCTTGGCCCACAACTTGACGGAAATCACTCACGATGCGGTGTTCGTTGAGCAGATTGTTGACCGCGAGGTCCAAGTTGAACTCGGCGAGCAGCAGCAAGTCCACCAGCACCTTCTTCTCGACGTGGTCGGCTCCGATGGCATCGATCATCGACTCAACGGCCTGGCAGAGGATTTGCAGACCGTACTTCGGGTCGACTGGTCCGCGAGGTCCGCGTGGCTCAGTGGAGTCGTCCGCTTGGGTCATCTCGACGTCGCCGTCATCCTGTGTGGAGAGGACGCTCTTTCCGGGTCCGTCGCGAGTGATCTCGACCACGGTCTTCACTGGGCTCTTACTCAGAGGAGAGTGCAAGCTGTTCGACTTTGGAGGACTGGAGGCGCCAGTTGCACTCAGCGGCGATAGCGGGTGGGCGTCGGGCGCGCGGCGAAGGCGCATGGAGGACGGTACGAGGATGCGCTGTACAACACCATACATCGTCAGCCTATTGCAGGGCAGCCACCAAGAGCGTTGTCCTGACTCACCTCCTTCGAGAGCTCCTGGACGATGTGTGTGCAGTTGTGTTCAGTGATGACTGTGTCGCGGAACGACAGCAGCACGTCCGACTTGTGGACACCAGCGCGCGCCGCTGGACCGAGGGGATCGACCCACTGGACGACGGCGCGGCCGAACACGTTGCCAATCTGCCAGCGGAAGTTGCTGTCCACCATGATGACCTCATACGTTCCTGGAGCGAGCAAGGATTCGAGTTCGGACGGCGACGGCGGCGTCGACGGCGATCCAAGCGGCGCGTCGGCTGCAACAACGACAGGCGCCGGCGGAGGGGTCAGCGGCTCGAGTGCGTGCTGCGTCACAGGCTGGATCTCCGGCGGCTCCGCTGCAGGGAACAGCTCGTTGTGCATCGGAGTCGCGTGGGCAGTAACGTTGGTGTTCACCTCGTTGTCGTCCTCGTCATCCTCCTCGTCATCGACGTCCACGTTGCCGTTTTCGGAAAAGTAGATCTCCACCGCCTTCTGCAGGTTCTGGTTCGTGCGGCGCAGCAGCCCCAGGATCACGTCCTTGGCGATGTCTCCGCCCAGCAGCTCGCTCAGCTCCCTCGCCTGCGGCGTCCACTCCTCCGTAGCAGCATTTGGCGCAGCGGGCGTTTTCGTCGGCGTGCCGGCCGCCGTGGTCGTTGCAGGCTTCGGCACGGCAGCAGCCGCAGTGGCGCCCGCCGTCGGGTCTGTGAGGCCGCCGTTGGCGGTGGCCTGGAAGTACAAGTCCACGGCCTTGTCCGGGTCGTTGCCCGCCTGGGCAAGCAGCGCCAGGATCTGGTCGCGCGACACGGAGCGGTCGCTGGGCCCGATGATGGCGCGGATGGTGTCCACGAGCGCGTCCTGCTCCTGCATACTGTCGGCTGGAGAGATGGGAGTTGAGAGAGCGACGCCCAGCCTTCACCTGACTCGAGTCGACTGCACAGTGAGGAGATCAGCTCGGCTCCCTGCAGGCGGGCGGGGCGCGGAGGGTGAAGTAGGAGTGCGTGCAGTACCGTAACCCAACCGGCCCCTTTTCTGCGGGGCACAGAAGAGAAGTTTCCAGGCACCCATTCACCCAGACCTGGGTGGGTGGGTGGTGACACACCACACCGACAGATACCGGTTTTAGGTCCGGTTTTTGGCGCCGACAAGAAAGCCGCCGCCAAGTGAGTGAAGCCGACCGACAGATCGAATAGCAACTCATCAATCACAGAGACGAAGATGGTCGAAGGACTCGCGACGGTGCTGGTGCGTCCCAGGAGCTGCAGAGGGAACTGGGAGGGAGTCTGATGTGTTCAATACGTGGCTGCAGGGCGGCGACCTGCGCGAGAAGGTGCGCAACGCCAAAATCCTGGTCGTCGGCGCCGGCGGCATCGGTGCGTGGCGTTGTGGTCACTGGTAGACAGCAGCGCGAGATGCTAACCAATGCTCTGATACTGCAGGCTGCGAGCTGGTGAAGAACCTCGTGCTCAGCGGGCTCATCAACATCCACCTCATCGACCTCGACACGATCGACGTGTCGAACCTGAACCGCCAGTTTCTCTTCCGGTCGCACCACGTGGGGCAGCCGAAGGCGCTGGTCGCCAAGGAGATCGCCACGAGCTTCAACCCGCTAGCCAAGATCACGGCGCACCACGGAAACATCAAGTCGAGCGAGTTCGGCATCGATTACTTCCGCCAGTTCTCACTGGTGTTCAACGCGCTGGACAACGTGGACGCCCGCAAGCACGTCAACCGCCTCTGTCTCGCGACGAACTTGCCGCTGATCGAGAGCGGAACCACTGGATATCTGGGCCAAGTGTCAGTGATCAAGAAGGGTGAGACGGAATGCTACGAATGCACGGCGAAGGTCACGCAGAAGGTGTACCCGATCTGTACGATCCGCAGCACGCCAGACAAGATGGTCCACTGCATCGTGTGGGCGAAGGAGTGCTACAAGCTGCTGTTCGGAAAGACCAGCGACTCGATGCTGTGGGAAGATCCCGAGGGTGAAGACGAATCGGCGTTCATGCGGCTGGTGACGCGACCAGAAGACATGACATTCGACGAGGCGTCGCTGGAGAAGTACGCGCGCGGCGTGTTCCAGGGACTGTTCGAGTTCGAGATCAAGAAGAAGTTGGAGATCAAGGTGTACAAGACGGCCACGAAGGTGCCAGAGCCACTGCTGATTGACGAGCTGGAGAGCAAGGACGCAACCGACGCGAATGGAAAGGCGTCCGCTGGCAATGAGGAGACGTGGAACGACCGCCAGATCTGGTCTGTGGCCGAGTGCGCCAAGCGCTTCATGGCGTGTATCACGCGCATGCTGCAGTCGGAGCAGGCTCGTGCTCACCTGGGAAGTTATGAGTTCGACAAGGACGACGTCACCGCGATGGAGTTCGTGACGGCGGCGGCGAACCTGCGTGCGTGCGTCTTCGGCATCCAAATGGAGTCGCTCTACAGCTGCAAGGGCATCGCCGGCAACATCATCCCGGCCATCGCCACGACCAACGCCATCGTAGCCGGCCTTCAGGTGCTGGAGGCGTTCAAGATCCTGCGTGCCGCCAAGCCGATCGCCGAAACGTGCAAGTACACGTACTGCAATCGCTCGTGGGACTCTCGCGGCGTGCTGCTCAACCCCACTGAACTGGCCAAGCCGAACCCCAAATGCTACGCGTGTTCGAAGCAAATGGTGGAGCTGGTCATTGACACGAAGCTCACGAAGCTGCGCGAGCTGGTCGACAAGGTGCTGAAGAAGAAGCTGGGCGTGAACGAGCCGACGGTGTCGATCGGTGTGAACACGATCTACGAAGAGGGCGAGGATGCCGAGGAGAGCCTCGCCGTGAACCTGGACAAGCTGCTGGCGGAGCTGCCGGGCAAGGGCATCCAGCACGACACCATTCTGTCCATTGAGGACTTTTCGCAGGACTTTCAGTGTTCGATCCGAGTGCTGCACCGCGACCAGGCCGACTTCGGCGAGGCGGCGACGGAGCTGTTCGCGTTGGGCGGCGAGATCGAGCAGCTCAACGCCGCGACGGCGGCTGCGGCGGCGGCGGCCAGCGAGACGAAGGAGGAAGAAGAGGAGGACGACGACTTTGAGGTGGTGGACGCCGTCGTTGAGGCCCCTCCGGCCAAGCGCGCACGGTCGGATGTTGAAGCGGAGTCGGCCGTGAAGAGGGTGAAGGCGTAACGTACCCCTCTTACCTGAACGTAACCCTACGCCAGTATACGTGTAGGACCTCCTTTACTTCCCCATTATCCGGATGATTTTTGCGCTTGTGGTCTGTTTGTCGGTTGGTAATTTTCGAAAAACGCATATTATCCGGATGCAGATGTATAGCTCGTGTTGGTTGTGTCGGCGGCCATCTCGTTGGTGGAATCCAACGCGCGGGCCAACGCAACGCCTCGGTTTCTACAGGACGCAGGCCGATGGGGGACGTCAAGGTCGCCAGCGTCGCGCCGGCAGTGGCGCCCATGGCCGCGGCGGCTGCGTCGGCGCCGGCGTCTATGTCCTCAGTGGCCCCCGTGGCTGTGGGGGCGGCAGCGCCAGTCGCAGCGAGCGAAGCGGCGCAGGAGCGAGAGCGAGAGGCCGTCGAGCCAGTGAAGTTGGAGGTGAAGACGGAGGCCGCAAAGACGACGATGGAGAACAAAGAGCTGGTGGCTGGGGAGCCAAAGCAAGAGACAGCACAGGAGGAGGAGGCGGTCGTGTCGGTGGACGAGGCGCAGCTCCACGCGCAGTGCAACGGCGAAGTGCGCGAAACGATGGAAAATGGGTCGAGGGAGCAGCAGGAGGGTGAGGACGAAGCGGAGGATGAGGCGCGATTACCAACAGAGGACGCTACGGCGAGTGGCACAGGGGACACAGAGAGCGACGGCGTTGCGGTGGCGCCGGTGTCCCCAGCGCTGCTGAGCCGGAGGCGTCCGCGGAGTCCGTCAACGCGCAGAACAGAGTCGACCGCCACAGTCGCAGAACAACAGCGAGATGCCAAGGAGATTCAAAAGGAAGAGGAGGAGCTGGCGGCGATTACGAGCGTGGAGGAGCAGTCGCCAGAGGTGATCTGCCTGGACGGCGACACACAGGAAGAGGACGAGGACGAGGACGGAGGCGACACGGTGGGCAGCGAGCTCAGCGCGGTGGACGAGACGGCGGAGACGCTCAACGCGCAGCAGACGCCGTCGCGTCGGAAACGCAAGCGTGCGAAGGGACAGGGGTTCTCGAGCCGCAAGAACAGAGACGCTCGGCCCAGGCGCCATGGCGTGGCGCTGTCCGTCGACGCCACCGCGGATGACGCCGTGGTCGCTGCCCCACCCACACGCGCGCGACGCCAGCGATCGGGCGACGTCGCAGCGGACAGCGCAACAGCGACGGAAGCCGCTGCAGCAGCAGCCCCGACCAGTTCCGAGGTCGTCACGTGGGACTGGAACTCGTGCAGCGTGTACTTCGATCCGTTGACGCAGTCGAGCATGGACGAACTGTCTGCAGTGCGACGAGAGAACGCACAGATTGTCGCGGCAAACGGCCACCTGTGGAGCAAAATGCGGCGCTTCGACAATGACGAGACGTATATGGCGGGCATGATCGCGGACGCCGGCGTGGACGAGGATCTGGATCGCCTGCGCTTCCGGCCGGTGGCTCGAGGCCGCGCGTTCCGCGACGCGTGGGAGGAAGAAGACTTTCTGCTTCGTCAGCGCAAGCCCGCTGCGGTCGGACGCGGCGCCAGCAAGAAGCGGCCGTTTGCCGGTTGCGATGTCATCTCCAGTTACAGGAAACTGGTGCGAGGCTTCGACGACGACCTGTTTGACAAGTACCTCCAGCAACTGGAAGCCAACGCGAAGCGGAAAGCTGAAACGGAACGCGACGAGCCGAACGGAGGGGCCTCGCAGGAGCGGTTAGAAACCTCGCCACCAAGACGACTCAAAAGCGCCAAGCGCCCTGCGAAGGATCTCGACACACTGCCTTGCGTCCCGTCCAGCAAGCTGCATCCTGCCGCGTGCGGATCTTGGAAGCTCAAGGGAAAGGAGGCCCCTTCGTTTGACAGCATCCATCCGGCTTCCATTCGCTCTGCTTTCGTGCCACAGCGGTGGGTGGAGGAAATGCTCCAAACCACTGAAACAGTCGACGACTCGAGTGAGAAGCCACGTCGCAGTGGGCGTCGTGACGCTAACAAGCAAGGTGAAGGCGAGGGCGACACTGACGAAGGCGACGAGGCGAAGGCCGATGCCGTGGCGGTGGAAGATCACTCGCCCGACGAAGTCATCGAGCTGCCGAGCTTCGGCCTGGTAGTCGACGAGGACGAAGTGTCCCGCGTGATCGACAACTCGATCCTGCGTCTGCTGGAACTGTCGGCTCTGAATTGGCGCCGTGCGCAAGCCGTGTATGAGCGCGCGGCCGCTCACATCGAAGTCACGCCTCTCTTACTTGGCGAAGAAGCGATCAAGTCCCGCCTCGAGAGCTTGTATCGTAAGATCTACCCACCCGTTCCTGGCGACCAAGACGACTTGGATGACGCTCCACCACGAGAGTGGCAGCTCATGAGCAAGCCGAAAGACATCGTCGCGTACGCAGTCAAGCCGTGCGACGACATGAACGAGGCGATGGCAGTCGGTGCGTCCGTCGAGTACGCAGTGCGGCTGAAAAAGGGCGACGCGATCGACGTGCTGGACCGCAACGGCTGCTGGAACGATGGCGTGGTTATCGGCGTCTTTGAGGAGGCGGGGGTCGGGCTCAAGTACATTCAAGTGAGCTACGCGCTGTGGGGCGACGCCTCGAGCGAGTGGGTCTCTGTGGCGGACGGCCGTGTGCTGCCACGCGGAGTCGCCGATGGCCGCTCCACCTTCAAGGTGGCGCCCTCGAGCATCCGCAAGAAGCGCATTGAGCTGAACAAGGCGCTTGCGGACCTCCTACAGCGCACGTATCCCAGTCGGCTAGCGGCTCGTGCTCATCTCGGTGCGGGCAAAGAGGAGAGCGCGAAGCAACTCAGCAAGAAGCAGCGTCGGCAGCGTTAGGGTAACTAACTGTCTCTAAGTATCATCCAGCCCGTTTGAGCTTGACGGGGTTCGTATTTATAGTGCCATTTTGGAGGATGAAGCTGTCAAGGCGAAGAGCAGGGGAAGACATCAACGTGTGAGTGAGAAGAGCTGGTGCCAGCCAGCCATGGCGCTGCAGCGCAAGAACTTTCGTCGCGACGGGGCTCTCGTGTCTCCGCTCAAGGCCGGCGCGACCTCCAGCCATGGCGTGATCATCTCCCACGCCGAGTTGCCGCCGCGTCAGCGCAAGCGAGTGCAAGTCGGCTCGACGAACCTCAGCCTCGCTCGCAGCGTCTCGACGCCTGAGCTGCCGCCGCCGAGCTCCGTGTCCAAACAGCCAGCGGGCGATGACTTGGACACGTCGTCTGCGGCTCACAAGATCTGCGAGACCAACATTGAGCTCGTCAAGCAGTCGATGCACGCAGGCTCACGCTCTGGCACCGCCGCCGCGCCCGGGAAGACCAAGTGGAACTCGCATCTCGTGGTCCACAGCGAGAAGCGGCGACTGCGAGAGCTGGAGCTCCAGTCGGAGCAGCAGCAGCAAGATCGATCACAAGCCCACAGTCGCGACGAGAGGAGACAACCAGAGGACCCACGCGATGAACAGCGCCACTCCACGCCCAGTCGGTCCCAGTCGCAAGCGAAGGCCGCTGCGAGCGAGCGAGCGCTGTTCCTCCACACGCGGAAGAAGCTGTACGACGCCTTCGTGGACCGGTACGGCTCCGTGCGGGCCGTGTTCAAGGCCTTCGACCGCGACTCGAACGGCTTCATCTCCTTCCAGCGGTTCGCGGACATGGTGGAGGCGTCGCAGGTGGAGCTGTCACCCGACGACGTGCGGCGCGTGTTCCGGCAGGTCGACACGAACGGCGACAACACGATCGAGTATCAGGAGTTCTCCGAGATGTTCACGGCGAGCGAGTACGTGGAGCAGGCCAGCGCATACTCGCCCACGAAGACGCTCGAGGCGGCCGGTGTGACGGCGGACATCACGGCGACACTGGCGCTCAAGTTCCGCGCGCCGCTGGACCTGTCGCCGCGCGCGCGCGAGCGCATGAAGGAGCTGCGGCTCAAGGTCAACGGCGAGCTGCTGCACAAGCACGGCCGCGACGTGAGCGTCCACGGCGGCAAGACGGAGAACCTGCTGATCTACGCGTTCAAGCAGTTCGACGCCGACAACGACGGCTTCCTGTCGTACGACCAGGTCAAGAGCGCGCTCGGACGCGACTACCTGCAGCTCTCGATCGACGCCGCCGAGATGGACGAGATGGTGCGCATGATCGACCGCAACGCCGACGAGAAGATCAGCATGAAGGAGTTCGTGCAGTACTTCGGCGCCGGCAAGCGCGAGCTGCCGACCGACCTCATCGACAACGGACGCCGCAAGGAGCTCGCGGCGCTGCACTACAAGGCGAACGCCGTGCTCACGCCACGCATTGAGTTCGACCCCGAGTACTTTGAGCGCATGGCGCTGGGGTCTCCGGAGACAGCGAAGCCGCTGCCGTCGCTGGAGCCGAGCGGCTGCATGCAGGAGAACCTGCTGCGGCGCATCGCCACGTCACCAGTGTTCCGGACGCCTCCGGGCGACGGCCACCAACAGCACTTCCGCGTGCAGACGTCGCCGGGGGTGTTGGCGTCGTCCCAGTCGACGCCGACGCTGGGCCACGCCAAGAAGGACTACGGGCCCACGCTCAATCCACTAGTCTCCGTGTCGCAGGACCGCTTCCTCTACTGGCGCGAGCAGCGCACGGACTGGTCGCGCGTTGGCGTGGGCGGCGACGGCGTGCGTGCCGACGCCGCGCTGTTCGCGAGCGACGCCGAGCGCCTCACGACCACGACCAGAGAGGCGTTCAGCCCTATGCACCGAGGCGTCAACAGCGGCGACGTGTTTCGAGACGCCAAGTCCACGAGCGAGATAGAGGCGCAGGCGCGTGCGTCGCGGCGGCAAGCGAGACACGCGCACACGCAGGCGCTGCTGGACGAGATGGAGACGCAGCGCGCCAAGGAGCAGCGGCTCGTGGACTGGAAGCAGCGCGCCAAGGTGCGGCTGGGCGCCGAGCGGCGCTTCGTGTACCTGGACAAGATCCACGAGCAGGAGCAGCGCGTGGCCATGCGTGAGGTGCAGATGGCCAAGCGCCACGGCGGCGTGCGCTTCCATCGCATGTGGGCGGGCAGCGCCGACTCGCAGTTCAACAACACACACGTCACAGGCGGGCACTCGAGCGAGGGAACCGATCTTCCCAGTTATAACCAATAGAAAGTTTCCATTGCCGGAATATAAGCCAATGAATGAGGCGTTGGATCGCAACGTCCGCTTCCCACCCGATGAATGGGAAATGAGCTACCGGCGGGTCTTCCTGGCGGACGTCGCCACGACTTCTGCGGTCTCCACGACGCCATTGCGACGGAGGGAGACGCCTCTGCATCGCGTGCAAGTCCAGGGCCTCTGTATGTGGTGCGAGCGCCTCGGAGAGCAGCAGCTACGCGTGGAAATCGGTGCGCGGCTTCGTTTGGACCTCGGGACGAGTATGTGGTCTCTCACTAAGTGTAGTGGCGCAGACGATGGGACAGACGTCGCTCTGTTGCAGCTGCGAGGCGAGGCCGTGATCGGCAATGATCTGCAAGACCTTGCGCCTGGGCGAATGGTAATGTAATGTGGGAATTTACGGCGCTAGATACAGCAGCCACATACTGACGGCACTTTGCTTTTGCAGGTCAAGGCGCTGGGAGATCTGCGAGAGACGCCGGTGTTTGCGTCTGGGCGGTCGTGGCGGCGGTGGCTGGACACCGCCAGCCTTTCTGTCGTCGACGACCCGAACGCAGAGAGCCTCCACATGCTGGAGACGCTGCACGTGTGGGTCTCCCCGTCCGACACTCATCCACCTCGTGATTTTACCCACTGACATGATCGCTTTTGCAGGCAGAAGACTGTCTATTTCCAAGAAAAGCCCTCGCGAGCGCCGCTCGGCCACGCCGAGGCTGCTGTCTCGCTCCCACTGCTCTCCTTTCCCGGCTGCGGCGTTCCGAGTGACGCTCCCGTGGGCTCCAAGCGAAAAGCAGAGGCGCCGCCGACGCCCTTGCGGACGCGTCAGCAGCCTGTGATCATGGAGCGGAATCAGATAGTGAGCAACGGCGTCGTGCCGCCGGCCGAATACCAATTCCACGTCACGAGCGCCGACCTCAAGCTCATCGAAAGCGGACTCAAGACGCTCGAGATCCGGTGAGTCGGGGAGTCGCAGGAGAAGCTTCCTGTGTGATTGTGTGGTGACCCTCACCTGATCTGTGGCTGCATTGGTAGGCTCAACAACCCCCCGTACTCCATCATCCGCGCGAACGACCGCATCAAGTTCAACGGCAAGACGGTGGGCACCGTCCGGGCCGTGCGCAAGTACGCGCAGCTGCGGTCGGCCCTGGAACTCGAGACCTTGTCGTTGCTCGTGCCGCAGGCGTCAGCCGCGAACGCGAACGGCGGCGCGAGCATCAACGGCGCGCTGCGTCACCTGCGGCAGTTCATCAGCGAGTCGGAGGAGAAGAACCACGGTGTCGCCGTGTTTGAAGTCGTGGTGAACACAGCGGCCGCAACAACGCAGCGATCGCCCGAGGAGTGGAGCAGTAAGACAGCGGAGGCAGCCTGTGCGCAGGGAACCTTGCAGACAGGGGAACTGACCGTTGTGTGTGCGCTCTTGGTTCGCAGAGCTCATCTACGAACACGTGAGTAAGGCTGGTAGTGCTGGCTGCACAGTACGCGACCTGCAGTTCGCGTTCCCAGCGCTCGTCGTCGACAAGATCGAAGCCATGCTCGCCGACGTGAGTGCCTCCCCTGCTGCTTCAGACTGGAGCCGTGTATTGACGAGACGTGTGGTGTGATGTCTGCCAACAGCTTCAAATGGACGGGATCGTTTACCAGATGAAGGGCACATACCGACTGGTCTGACGAGCGCGCAGCCGCATCCCCCACAGCCACTCCGTAATAAATTATTGGATACGTAGCCAGCGCGGACGCTGACTAAATACTGGGTCGCTTCGCCAGCCACTCGTGCTTTCTAGCCTGCCGCAGCGTCATTCGCTCCGCCGGATCGCGTTTTAGCAGGCCGGAGATGAATCGTTTCGCGCTTTCGGAAACCGCGGGCTCGTCCGGGAAGCGGAAGTCGACCGACTCGATGCGTTTGTACATTTCCACTTGATTCTCCACGTGGAACGGCGTCGCTCCGAACAGGAACTCGTACGCGAGCACGCCGAGACTCCACACGTCGACGCGGTGGTCGTACTCCTCACACAGCAGCACCTCCGGACTCAGGTAATCCGGAGTGCCGCAGAATGTCCGTCGCTTGGCAAACTGCTCTGGTGCGTGGACGGACCAGCCAAAGTCGGCGAGCTTGATCGTGTGGTTCGGGCCCATCAGCAGATTCTCAGGCTGTAGCAGGAGGGATATGGTGAGTAGATGCCACCTAGAATGGATGCATCAGATGCCATGGAGGGAGCTCACCTTGATGTCGCGATGGATGACTCGGCACGAATGCAGGTACTCGAGCGCGTCCACGACCTGTGCGATGTAATGCGCCGCGAACGCCTCCGTGAAATGCCGCTGCTTACTTAGAGTCTTGTAAAGCTCTCCGTGGGGAGCGTACTCGAGAATGAGGTACACGCACGAGTCGTCGTAGAAGTAGCCGTAGAGTCGCAGGACGTTCGGGTGAAGTAACCGCTGCTGGATCTCCACCTCCCGCTGTAAATTCTTCAGGCCTCCGTCGAGAATGAGTGGCGACTTGTAGAGAACCTATTCAGACAGAGCGAACGAGAGTGAGAAGACATGTCACCACTCAACACGCTCAGCGCTAGACTCACCTTGAGGGCCACGCTGACACTCGAGTGCTTCTCCTTGGCGAGGTACACGTTGCCGAACTTGCCTTTGCCCAGGTTCTTGGTGACGCTGAAGTCCTCCATTTCCCACTTCCGATGCTCGTTCACTCGCTCCTCCAGCGTGAGCGTTGGCTGCGCGATGTCAAGTGATCGTCGCGTGGAGCCGTCTCCGCTGGAGATCCGTCGGAGCGGCCCCTGGCTGGAACTCGACGCCAGCACTCGCACGGCTACTCGCTGAGGGGGTCCGCTGCGCATTGTAGTGGTCGTCGTCTCTCTCGCATCGGCCTCAACGCGAAGCTGCGTGGCGCTCTCCGGCTCCTTCACGAGTTGCATCGCCGACTCAAGGACCCGCGACGAAAGCGACGGCCGCGGCTTCTCCACCGCATCTGACTTCCTTCGACTGCCACGTTGCAGCTCACTGAACTCGTCGTCCTCGTCGCTCACAATGTCCTGATGCAGCACTCGCAGAGGTCCCGTGATGGCTCCGAACGACAGCGTGGAGCGAGCGCTTCGAGCGTCCGACTCGGTCTCTTCGTGCAGACCGAACATCTTGGCGAGCTCGTCCTCGTCATCTCCTCCCGCCGCCGCCTTTGCCTCGCTCTCGTCGGCTTTTGGCGCCGTCTCCATCGAAGTGCGAGCCGACGACGACACCACGCGTAGCGGAAGTCCTGTAATGCGCTTCTTCCGCGGCGACAGGCCGAAGCCGCCGTCCGACTCGTCGCTGTCGTCCATGAGCCCACGCGACGCGCGGCTGCTGGCGCCTGAGGACGACGACGCCACTTCGCTCGCTGCCGGCGGCGTGACGCGAGTGGGCGTCAGCACGCGCTTGGCGCCGCCCGCCAGCGCCGGCACGTTCGACGGACTGGGCAGAATGAAGCTCGTGCGGCGCTTCTCCTTCTTCTTCTTCTCGGCCGACGTCAGCACCACCGGCTCGTTCGCCTGGTCCGTCTCGCCCTCACGCGCAGTCACAGTCGCACTAACGCTCTCCACCGACGCGCGTCTGCTGCCGTCGTCGTCCGCCGCTGCGCTGCTTGTGTCGCTCGCGCTCTCGAGTCCCCCCGACCGCACGCGCAGCGTCGTCGTAGCCGCCGTCCGCTCCGTCGGCTTCCCCACAACCGCCGCGCTCGCCTTCGCTGCCACGCCCACGCGGCTACCAACACACAAGCACGTCACACCGCAGCGTCAGTCTCTGGCCCATCGCATCACTCCGTTCTCGTCGTCGCTCTGCCCACCTCTTGGCCGTCGCCGCCTTGGCCGCTGTGGTCGACGCGGGCGCCTTGACGACGCGGCGCTGGATGGCGACCGTGGTGGTGGTGGTGGTGGTGGCCGTCGTCGTCTGCTTGCGCTGCTGCCGCCACAGCTCCAGCTGCGCGCGTCGGTCCTCCGCCATGCTTCCCACGTCCTCCTGGTAGTGATGACGGCGATGGTGATGGCGCGGATTCAACTTTCAAACGCCAACGCAAAGCGCGCGGAAACCGAAGAATGACTACCAGGTAGTCAACAAACTGATTCTGAAAAATACAGGAGAGATTCGATTTCCCCTCAATTTTCACCTTTTTGATTCTCATCATTTCAGAATAAACGGAAAGATCAACCATCAAAATACCAACCTGAACGTGAAAAATGATTTTGTAAAATCTCTTTCTGACAAATCACGAGTCGTGATTCACGACTGACACTTGCCACGGTCGGAATGGCTACACACTCGCCCTCGCCCGCTTAGAGGCGCGCGATGGCCTTGCGGATGGGGATGAGCAGCTCGTGGAGGGCGATCTTGTCGGACGAGTGGTTCACGGGGTCGTGCTGCGCCGACTCATACAGCGCCTCGTACACGTTGCCGTCGTAGCGGCCGAGCGTCGAGTTGAGCGTGTGGTCCGAGAAGTTGAACGCGTCCACGAGCACGACGGCATGCGGGCGGATCTGCGGCAGCAGCTCCTCGATGTTGCCGCGCACGTGCGTGAGGTCCGACGGCACCATGGCGCCGCTCTCCATGAACTCGCCGGCGTCGAGCTCCAGCTGTGTGAGCGCGAACAAGTGGCAGAGCAGGCGCACGACCTCCAGGGTCTTGGCCGACGACAGGCCTTCCTGGCTGAATGCGGCAGGCGACGCCACGGCCGCGACGAAGCTGTTGACCAGCAGCAGCTTGCTGTAGGCCATCGACAGCTTGTAGCACGCGATCGAGTTGTTCTGCACGCCGCCGGCCACCGTGCGCGACTGCGACACACGGCGCTCGAGGTCGCGCAGCAGGTGGAGGAAGCGCTGCTCGTACGCGTTCACGTAGTGCTGCGGCTGCAGCCACTCGAGCTTCGAGCGCGCGACTGGCGGCTGCGGCTTGTCCACGTTCGCCAGGAACGCCATGGCCTTCGGCAGAGGAGCTCCGGCGCGGAAATCCGCAAGCGTCTTGAGAAGCGCACGGCCGGTCTGTTCAGGCGCAAGTGAAAGTTAAACAACAGTCATTGCGCACATCCTTCGAAGGCCACGGGCGTACCTGAAGCGACAGCACGTAGTTCTCGCCCTCAGCAGTCACGGTCTGCACGATATCACCCAACAGAACCTGCGAGCCGCATTGGCACAGCGTTAGAGAAGGTCAAACATGGAGAAAACACATCCGAGAACGTACAGGCAGTCCGCTCGAGAGGAGGTAGCCGTGGCCACCGCAAGCCTACAACAACATCAACCATTTAGCATCCATGGCCCCCACAAAACCAGGGGGAGGACAGGCAGAACGTACGCGACGGCAGACTTCGATGCCGTTGCAGGCGATGTCGGACGTGAGCACCTTCAAGCCGCAGCTCATGGCGTGGCCGATGTTGAGCATCGACGGGTCGCCCTTGTGGATCTGCTCCGACAGTTCGCGCTTGAACGCTTCCATGTGGTTGCCTACGCAATCACCGTCAGTCAGCTACCGCTTTTCACCTACAAACTGTTGTCATCGACAGGGCCGCACCGTTCAAGGTCATGGCGTACGCCGCCGCCAGGTTGGGGAGCAGGCGGTACTGCTGCGACTGGTAGTCCAGCACCTTCATCTCCTTCGTGGGCTTCGCCTCGTTGGCGTCGTAGCCCTGCTCGCGGACAGCAGAGTAGCGGATCGCAATGGTGGTCGCCTTGGACAGAGCTCCCGCCGTGAGACTGGAGAAGTCCAGGCGGGTCTGCAGCATCGTAAAGTACAAGATCTCCTGCGGAACGTCCGGGTTCTTGCGGTACTTGCCGTCACGCTCGACGATCGCCAGGCGCATGCCCATGTTGGAGCGTGGGATGCGCACGCGGTCGAACTTGCAGTAGCCGTTGTCAACGTTGTTGAAGCCGATCTTGGCGCCGATGTCGCCGCACGTGATGCCGGGCATGGTCTCGTGCGTGTCGAGGTCGCGCAGCTGGACCATGAAGTTGTGGACGCCCAGGTCCTTGCCATCGATGATCAGACGCGCGTACACGACGCCGAAGTTGGCCGTGCGGGCCAGAGCGCCAGGCCACCACTTGATGGAGCGCAGCGACGGCGAGTGGATCTCGAACTCGTCGGTCTCGCGGATGAACGTGGCCGTGGTCTCGAGGCCGCGCACGTTGGAGCCGTGGCCCAGCTCCGTCTGCGCGTAGCAGCCGACCATGCGCCAGTCGTTGGCGAGCTGCATCCACGTCTTCTGCTGCTCGTCCGTGAACAGCAGCGCCAGGTTCTTGGTGAACATGAGCGTGTGCAGCGTGGTCGAGCACGAGCAGCTGCCGAAGCCCTGGAAGATCTTGCGCAGCAGCTCGGCGTCGTCCTCGTTCAAGTTGTTCTGGCGCGCGAGGATCTCCACCTTGGCGGACATCTGGATGGCGCGCTTGTACTGGTCGTCGCGCGGCAGGTAGTTCATCTTCTCGTGGTTGAACACGGGGTCCTGCAGCAGCAGCGCCTCCAGGCGCTCGCGCAGCTCCGTGTGCTGCTTGCTCTTGAGCAGCGCGTACGTCAGCTCGCGCGTCGGCAGGCCGCTGCGCTGGCGCTCCAGGTCCAGAGCGTTCGGTGCCATCTTTGTCTTACTGTAGTCGTCCAGCTCTCAGGAGCTCCTCAATTCGAATGTGCGGCGTTTCCAGGCGGCGACACTGAAGCACCAGCATGATGCGAGGACGGTTTCCATCACATCTTCTCCAGTTTGATACACTACCATAGTGAAATCAAGTTTCCTGAATTTGTTTAAATCAAAATTGTGTTTCGTACTGGGTGTTTCGATCGATTACTCCATCGACTCGTCTTGTTTACTTGACAACTTGAAGTTGGACGCTTGCCAGCCGAAGCCACTTGCGTGGACGTTGACATGTTGCCTCCGCCCGGCTCTGCCTGTGTCTGTATCAACACTGGGAGGCCGTAATGCGGCACTGTATGCGCCATACTCTCCGCCCCGTCCAGGAGCTGCGTGGTCTTTGTGCCCGAAGAGCTCCCGTGGGCGGCTCAGCTGCAGTCCATGTCCTCGAACGTGTCGTGCGAGGCCCGCTCGCGGTGCTTCTTGGACGCCTTGCGGTTCGCCGTGATGCCGCTGCTGCTGCCCGGGCGTGAGTACACGGGGAAGTTGTACACGTCGTCGGCGTGCATGGGGTCGTCCAGGTCTCCCGCGTTGCCGTGGACGCCTCCGGACCCCACAGAGCCAGCGGTGGCCACTGAGTTGGACGACTCGCCGGCGACGCCTGCTGACAAGTGAGGCAGGTAGCGCGCGAACGACGACTGCTGGCTCAGCGACTGCCGCGAGACGGGGCGAGGCAGACTCTGCATCGCGGACGGCTGCGGCGACGCGTCAGACGGCTTCTTGCGGTCGCGGCCGCCACTTCCAGGCTTAGGGAGTTGCTTCGTGGGGCCACTCGGTGCTGTCTTCTTGGCTGGCTTCCTCCGCGATGTGTTGGCGGCAGCAACGCCCGAGTCGTCCTCCTTGTAACTCACCTCGTTGCTCCAGGAGGCCAGATCGTCCAGCCCGCCGCTGTACTCGCTGACGGAGAGAGATGTCTGGCTCTTGCGGGTGGAGATGCTTCCGCTGGAGAACGCCGGCGGCTTCTCCTCCTTCCGACTGCCCTTTCGCGCGCTCTTTTTTCGCTTGTCCTTCCCGGGAGGAAGCTGCTTCTCCTCTGCCTTCCCAGGCACGCGGCCACCACGATCAGTCGTCGGGAACTTGCTGCGGCAACTCGCCATGGGCGCGTCTCCGCAGTCCGCCTTGTCGTCGCCATTGTCTTTGGCATCCAGTGGCGGGCCATGCTTCTCAGAGAAGCCCAGCGCGAACGATAGCGGCAGGGGCTTGACTTCCGCGGGTCCAGCAGACCTCATGGCACCACCAGCGTCCTCGGGGACTCCGTTATCCACACTGGCAAGGCCTTCGAAGTACGGATGCCGCAGACACTGTTCACTCGTCAGTCGTTCCTCTGGCGAGAGCCGCAGCGTCTGCTCCAGAAACTGGATGCCCTTCTTCGACAGCCGGCCGTTGAACTTGCGTTGCAGGGTCTCAGGAAACTTGACGTCCGGGATCTTCATGCCCGAAAACCGCGGATTCGTCGCGAACGCCTCCATGTGGCGCTTCGGCAGTGGGCCCAAGACCTTTTGGATGAGGTAGAGCTGGTCGATCTCACTCTCTCCGGGGAACACGGGCTGTCCTTCGATGAGTTCTCCCATGATGCAGCCAATCGCCCACACGTCCACCGACCGCGAGTACTTGGTGTCGCCCAGCAGAAGCTCCGGCGCGCGATACCATCGAGTCGCGACGTACTCCGTCAGCTCGTGAGCTACGATGCCGCCGGACGGGCCAGCCGGTACGGAGCGGGCGAATCCAAAGTCGCACAGCCGAAGCGAGTGCTCGCCTGACGAGCAGTTCACGAGTAGGTTCTCCGGCTTGATGTCGCGATGGATGACGTAGTTGATATGGCAGTGATGGATCGCACACACGAGCTGATGCACGTACCTCCGGACCAGCTCACTCTCGATCCCATTCGGCTTGTCTTCGAGCACCTCCAGCAGGTTCTTCTCCACGTACTCGAACACCAGATACAGCCGGCCCTTGCGGCGGAAGGCCTCTCGCAGCGCCACGATGTTGGGGTGCTTGAGCAGTCGCAGCATCTTGACTTCACGCAGCGTCGTCTTGCGCACCATCGGATCGTCGTCCTCGTTCTCCTTGAACTTCTTGATCGCGACGATCTCGTTCGTGTCCTTGTTGCGGCACTTGAGCACAACGCCGTAGGCGCCCTCTCCGATCACGCCCAGCACTTCGTACTTGTTCATGGTGCTGGCAAACGCGCCTGCTTCCTCCTTCCGCACGCTGCATACGCAGCTTGTCGACGCGCCCCCGTTGTAGTCGCGTGGCAGTCGGCAGTTTGTTCCCGGTCCAAAAATGGCTCCGACATCAGAGCACGGCGCCCCACGACGCTCTTGGTCAGTCCAACAATATCCTCTCGAGCCCGTTTCATACTGGTGCGAGCTGCTGATCAGAGGCTGGCAGTTGATGAGGAGGAAGGTTGCCTGGCAGTCCGACGAGACCTTGGTCTTGACGATGCTCTCTCGGGTACAGGCGAGTCTGCAGCACCAGTTGCCTTGGAGCCGGTAGGACGTCCTGAACTCTTCTCGGCGGATGATGCCGCTGCGCTATCGCCTCCCTGCTGCAAAGTTCTCGTCTGCTTGACTTGATTCAGCAACTGCTGGTATAGCTCAGCAACGATCGGGTCGTCGGTTTGTCGCGCAGGCGACGGGTGCTCGATATTCGCGATGCGCTTGTTCTGCTTCTCCATTGCCTTGCGGATGCCCACGACGCTTCGCTCCGCGTCTTGGCGCGATTCGAAGCCGTCCAGCACCACCTTCGCTGTGTGCTTATCGCCGATAGTAGCGCCCACGTCGATCTTGTAGATCCGCTGCCCTGTGAGTTTGCTGGTGCGTTGAGTGACTTTCACGGCTCTGAGCGTCTGCTGTTCATCTGGGTGCTCGAGCAGTGACGACGATGCTTGACCAGCAGTAATGGTTTCTAGCGCAGCAGCAATCTCAGCCGACACAACCTCACGAATGCCTTCGCACAGTGGTGTTTTCTGAGCCGGCGCCATGAGTCCGCCGCGATCGACGGGCCGCTGGGTTGCGAGGAACTCTGTGAACACAAGCTGCACGAGCTGCTCTCTGACGTCCGCGGATTCTTCTGCCGTCAATTGTGGTAGGGGCGGGAGGTTGAGCTGCTGGAGGAAGAGCTGGTAGTTGAAATCGCGCAGCGCCATGAGCGTGAAATCACGGACTGCCTCCTTCGTCGTTCGGCACAGCGACTGGCGGTCGGATCGGATCACGAGCTGCCGCACGTACTCTTCCACGACGATTCCCACTGCGGTCGCCGCCGTGTTGTCCAGACTTCCGATGAGTTCGGGCATGCGAGAGGCCTTGACGCTCGACGCCTGAATGAGATAATCGACCATTTCCTGCAACCACCCACGCCCAGATGAGTCACCAGACAACATTGAACTACACAGCATAGCAGTCGTACCTCGGACGGCATAGCTCGCTCGTGGTCTGCTCAAAACAAGAGCGAGAAGCGAACGTTAGCGCCATGCTCAACCACTTGATTCAGACGGCGGTCGACTCACCCTGCATGAACAACGCGTTCTCTAGTGCGCGATCAAGCTGGAGCGGCATGGTGCGACGAGTGATCTGTCAAAGTTGCGCATACGCAAGCATGTCAGCAATGAATACCACAATCGCTAGCTGACACCAGACTCCACCACGACTCACCTCGTCACGTTCTGCCTTTGCGGCGAGTCTGCTGTAGACGTTGATCGTCTCTGACGTGTGCGTTATCGACGCCTGGAAGGGTTTGCCGCCACTCCAAGCAAGAGGCTGCTGCGGCGCTCGCGAGTCGGTTTTCGGCTTCGAGTCCAGAATGCGCGCTACCGTCAGCGTGTCTTCCAGCTCCTCCACGCTGCTTCGCGCCACGGGAAACATCTCTCGCACGACGTCATCGCAATCGCCGTCGCTCTCCAAGTCGCTCTCGCCGAAATCGCCGATCGCGCCGCGCACCTTCTTGGCGTACAGACCCTGCGACGACGGGACGCCAGCTCTTCTCCCGATCAAAGCGAGCCGCTTGCGACGTCTCTGGTGCTGCTCAGGGTCCACAGCCACGCGGTCGAAGCAGTGGCACGGCGCCTGGTCCGCGTCCATCAGCTTCTTCTCGTCTGTTGCCAACCGCCGCAGGGCTTCCTGGTGCGGCGTGCAGCGACAGTGGCTTTGATTCACACTAGGCTGCCGGCAGCCCATGCAGAGCACACAACGGGAAGATCCATCGGCGACGACGCGACAGTTGCACGCACGAGACTCCCTGCACAGAGCCGTCACTGTGGACCTACCAGCCGCGCCACACGTGCAGTGCTGCTCCATGCAGCGTCGACACGCGAAGCACGCCTCGGCCGTGCCGCAGTCGCAGCGACGACGGCGCTTCTGGTTCAGCAGCGGCCGAGAGTACGGCCGACTGGGCTTTCGAGTCGGAGGGCGCGCTGCTGGCGCCTGCTGCGTCTCCATTCCCACGTCCGCTGGCTCGTCACGGGCGGCTCCGTCGGCCGGCGGCGGCGCCGCATCCACGTCCTTCGGCATTCGTCCCACACGATGGTCGCCCAATTGATGGTCAGCCGGTGATAGAAACCTTAGATATTATAGAAATCAAAATAGAAACGAAAGCGACTCGGTGCTTGCTTCTGGAACAGCTCACTGAACAGCTCAAGCAAAATGGACCACGTCGTGCGCGGCAAGCTCAAGCTCAAGAGCGGCAGCAAGCTCAAGGTGTCGGACAAGAGCGACAAGAAGAAGAAGAAGAGCAAGAAGGAGAAGAAGGAGAAGCGCAGCCGCCGCGATGAAGACGACGATGATGAACGGTGAGTGCGGCTCCGCCGAGTTGGTTGGTGGGGCAGGAGGGCTGACTATGTGAGCGTGCAGCAGCGAGAAGAAGGAGCGCGAGGTGCTTGTGATCAACGACATGACGCCGGCGCAGCGCCGCTACGAGGAGCATCGCAAGAAACGGGTACGTTGAAAGCTGCGCTTGGAAGGCAAGCGTTCCATTTGACTCACGAGTGAGCTGGTGTGTGTGGCAGGAGCAAGAGGTCATCGAGAAGGTGGCTGGCAAGACGTACAGAGAGCGCGTGGAGGACCTGAACCAGTACCTCGGTCGTCTCACGGAGCACCACGACATCCCTCGCGTGAGTTTGTCTTGCTTCTTAACGCTGGAATCGCTGGTGGCTCAATGGCTCACAACGGTTTGGTATGACAGGTGTCGGCGGCTGGCAACGGCTAGAGGATCCTCGGGAGCTATTTCTTTCCTCCCCAGACGCAATATATATCTTCTTGCATACTGCAGTCTACTGTAGTGCCATATTCGTTTCATTCCGTTTATTGGTCCTGTCCCAGCGTCGACGCGATGGTTTCCTCATCGCCGTCTTCGCCCCAGCACGCAGGGCGGCCAGTCTTCCATCGTTCATCGAGCTTCTCCATCGAGCACTCGAAGATGGGGTTGCCGATCTTCTTGTTGACGAGGTTGTGCTGCTCACACAGCCACATCGAGAAGGTCGTACGCGACTCGACGCTGAGCGGATCAACAACAATGAATCAATCAGTCTCATGACAGCAAACTATGCATACGCAATGAAATGCTACGCACCGTGGTGGAGACTTCGCCACTTCCTCCTGGAAGTCCTCCGCGCAGTGCGCGCACGGGTACATCAGCGCCAGCGCCTCCACGAACGTGCGCGCCTTCTCCTGGTACTCCGGCGTTGGCTTCTCTGGGAAATACGCACCCATCGAGTGCAGCTTCGCATACAAATCCACTGTCAGCACACACCCCTTTACACTCAAGCACCGTATCCACTCACCAGCCCCCACGTCGAGCGGCCGAGCTCCTCACGGCCGAGCGGGCAGTCTTCCGGCATCGTCGGCTCCACCGGCTTGCTCTCTTCGGCCGCCGGCGCCTTGGCGCTGCTGTTCTTGCGGCCGCCAGCCGCCTTGCCGCCCATGAACGACTTGAACATGTCCACCTTGGACTTGCACGCCGGCTGCGCGCAGTTCGGGTCGCTCTTCACGTCCGCCATGCTCACCTTTCTTCGCTGGGATTCTCTCGATGCCCAATGATCTCTTCTGTGCCAGCCACAACGACGCGGGTCAGGACCAGAGTGATGGCTCGCATTCACTCTGAATACCGGTAGAAACCGGTATTTGGCGTCGTTTCATGTGAGATGGCTTCACGCATCAACAGCTCCAATCGCATCATGAAGTCGCCAGGCAAGTCGCCGCCCAAGTCGCCGTCGCTGCAGTCTGTGTGGGTGGAAGCCGATAGGAGGTACCCGTAGCAATCCCAATGGAGCTCTCCGTCTGACTGGCAGTTGTGGAGCGCAGACTCGCGTCGAATGTGACGACGCCAAATCCGAAGGAAGGCACGCAGCTCGCCGAGCCGACGCCGCAACTCGACCTGCCGCAACGCATCGACGCGCCCGAGACTGTCAGCTATCCTACGCTTCTATATCGCCTCCCGCATTGTCTTTTACTTACTGTGTCGCTGTGGTGATCAGATCAAGACGCCTGGGCGTGTGTACGCAGCCACGCGCGACGAGCGCATCCGCAAGACCACGTTCGCGCCGCACGCCGTGGCGCAGCAGAAGCTCCGCCACGAGATCCTCCACTCATACGGCAACGGGGACGAGCTGGTCGCCAAACTGGCGTGCTGCTCCTCGCAGAAGCTCAAGGAGAAGGACAACGCAGTGTCCGCCAAGCTCATCAAGGAGTACTCGATGCTCGCCGAGTCGAGCAAGCGCGCCGGCCGCCACGACGCCGAGTGCACGGCCCACTTGTGGTGCGTACACCATTCTACCTCTCTGTGTGTAGCGCTCCTCTTGACGGGTGTGTACTGGCAGTCTGGGCATCATCTACGACAACGTGGAGGACTACGCCAAGGCCATCGACTGCTACATGCTCGTGCTCTCGATCAGCGAGAGCACGCAACAGAAGATCTTCACGGCGCTGGCGGCCAACTGCATCGGCGTCGACTACCAGCTCATGTCCAGCGCGTCGAAAGAGTTTGCATACACCGGCAAGTTCGTGGACGCCGGCAACCGCTTCTTGCAGCAGGCAGTGGCGTTTCACCAGAAGCATCTCGACGCTGCGGACGACGCCGGCAAGTTCGTCGCGCACTTGAACTTGGGCCTCACCTACGGATCGCTGAACGACCCGAACGAGGCCGCGCGCCATCACCAGGAAGCTCTACGCCTGGCCATTCGTCTGAACAGCTCCTACGGCCAAGCTCTTGCGGTTGGAAACCTGGGGCTTCTCGCCAGTCGTCAAAACGATCTGGAGACGGCCATGGCGTGCATGGACCAGCACCTCCAGCTCATCCAGTCTGTCGGGGATCGAGCAGCCGAGGCGTTCGCGTGGATCCAGCTCGGCCACTTGTCCAGTCGGCTGGGGAAGCACGACAAGGCCGTACGGTCGTTCGACCAAGCGTACAAAATCGCCCAGGAACTCGGGGAAGTCGGCACGATGAAGCAGTGCAGCTGCTATCTTGGCGTCGCGAGAGCGCGGCTCCAAATGGAAGCGTACGTCGGCCAACTCACGGCGTCGCTGGTGTCAACGGCGTCAACACCATCGGGTTAACAACACATCCACGAATCGATCCAATGTACCATTCTATTCCGAATCACGGAGCAGTCCAAACGTATCCCAGTAGTGTCGTGGTTGCGTCGATCATTGCAGAACAGGGTCCTTGACTTCGACCCACTTGATCACGCCGTCTCGGTTGGACGAGTTCCTGTCGCCCGTTGACGCCTTGTCGCCGACGTACGCGAGAATGTTCTTCGTCGGATGCCAGCAGAGATACTGCAGCACGTCACGCAGCTGAATGGTCAGCGCCTGCTCGCCTGTGAGAGTCCGCAGCACCACCAAGTTGGTGTCGTCCATGCCGACAGCGAGGAACTCGCCGTCGTGGTTGAAGCGCACTGTGCGGATGCTTGATCTGCACACAAACAGCTTGTACGTGAGACGGTTCAAACACACACTGGAGAGGAATACGAGCTTACGTTGTGACGGCGTAAGTGCGGACGCAGTAGAGCTCTTCCAGGTCCCACAAGCTCACGAGGGAGTCGACTCCTCCGATCGCAACGTATCTGAACCATACCAGCGTTAGCCCCTTACGATCAATGGTCAAGACCCACGCGTGGTCGTCTCACCGTCCCGATGGATGGAAGTCCAAGCAGAAGCAGCTTCCGGCGTGCGCGTTCGCCTGTAGCGGACAGAAGTTTAGTGAGAAAAGCGCGATCTAGCCACCAGGTCTCAGCGACTCTCCACACACCTTGTACACGTTCTCCAGGTTCGGATTCCCCTTCTTCTCGGCTACGATCTTCATGACCTCGAACGTTCCGTGGCCTGCGGGGTGGCCTGCTCATGCGGAAGCGACACGTCAGTTCCTCGTATTGATCCCTCGACGGCTCTGCACTCACCGGCAGCGACGAACAGGAAGCCCGACTTGCTGAACTGCACCTCGTTCACCTATAGTCATCCTCCATAATCAGTTTACCACCGCAGTCGCTTTAGTGTTCGAGTAGCTGCTCACCTCGTAGGGGTTCACGACACGGCGCACGACGCGGTGCTTGCGCGCGTCCACGAGCGTCACGCTCTCCAGGTTGCTCACGGCGATGTACTTCCCGTCGGGGCTGTAGACGATGTTCAGCGCCTCGTTCGCGAGCGAGATGCTGTGCGCGATCTTGCCGCTCTTGGTGTCCCAGATGCGGACCGTCTTGTCGGCGCCCGTGCTGGCCAGGCGGTTCGGCGCCGTGGGGTCCCACGCCAGCGAGTTGATCGGGTCGCTGTGGCCGCGCAGCTCGATGTGGTCCTTGCCATGGCCGCTGTAGAACTGTCACCACCAAGTCAGCTATTGGACTGTCGCCCCCCGTGCCATCAGAGCCGGCGGACTTTCTCACCGAGTTGACGTCCCACACGCGGATCGTCTTGTCGATGGAGCCCGACGCGAGCTGCGTGCCGTTGCAGTTGAACTCGAGCGCGTACACCTTACGCGAGTGGCCGTACACGTCCGGCAGCTGCGTGTGCGCGACGCTGTTGGCCGGCGACGCCACCAAGCTCTCCATTTTCGTGTTGGTCGAATCGAGGTCACTGGAGTGCCTTAGGTTCGCACCGTCCACTTGGCCACTCATAAGTTCGCATGGGTTACATCTCTCTCCTCTCGCCAGTGTAACCCATAAATCAGGGTACCGTTATGTCGCGTACGTACCGTAAAAGTGATTGACTGGGCTATTTTGGGCTGATCCGCCCGCCCAACAAGTGCACCCATCCGCACATTGGCGCAGTGATCATCCGCCCATTTCCCCGCACGCGATTACACCGCGCCGCCGATTACTCCCGCGCATATTCACAATCAGCGCCGGGGCATCATCAGCGCCTGCGTCCGTCCGGCTCATCCTCCAGCCACCAGTTGAAGGCGACGCACAGCGCTTCAGTAGCTGCTCAAGCACCTGCGAGGCGCGTGACCGTGAGTGACGGGACGGCAGACCCCCCACGCGCAGCCGCCATGCTCACTTCGGAAGACGCCCCGCGCGCGTCGCACCCAGCGGACGAGAGCGAGATCTCCACGGTCGTGCTCACGCCCGACGCCGCCGCCGCTGCGACTGCTCAAGCGCCCGGCGAACCCAAAATGCGGCCTGCCTTCAAGCCGTCGGCGCACGTGCGCGAGGCGTTCGCGGCCAAGGACACGGCCATGGCCACGAGCGAGGCGCGCGCAGAGGAGCTGCTGGCGTTCAACAAGGACCGCACGTCGTGGCGGGTGTACCGCACGCTGTGCCGCATCCGCTTCGGCTACCTGTCGTTCCTGACGCTCATGGTCGTGCTCATGTTCTCGTTCACGATGCTCATGGAGATCTTCTTCGCCATCTTCCTGCCCAGCGCGCGCACGTTCACGACCGAGTACGTCGTGCGGTCGGTCATCCTGCTCGCGCTGCTGCCCGTGATGCTGTTCTTCCTGTCGTACTTTTTCGAAGAGACCTCGCGGTTCTTCTTCGACGCGATCTCCAAGAACGAAGGCGGACTGCCCAACTTCCGCTTGGCGGTCGCGGTCGTGATCCACTACACGCGCAACCGCAGCGAAATCAAGGCCAGAGCTGCCGCCGAGACCGCTGCGCGCCGTGAGTCGATGCAAGAAGACATCTCCGAGCTCCCGCGGTCGTCGATTCTGCTCACGGCGCAGGAAGATCCGTACGCCGACGTCGGCGAGGACGAAGATGAGGACGTCGAGCGCACGAAGGAGGAGATCTCCGAGTGGGAGCAGGCCCAAGAGGCCGCGCTGGAGGAGGGCGTCGTGCAGGTCTCGCCTGCTCGCCGTCGCTGGAAGCGCGTCGGCGTGGCCGTGCTGGCCACCAACCTCATGAAGAAGACGCACTTCGAGGGCAAGTACATCGGGCTCTCGACGTTTCTCGTCGTCGACTTTCTGTGCCCCGTGCTCTTCGAGATCTTCACGACTCTCATGTTCCTGGTTGAGCTACTCGACTCGTGGTCGCCCTACAGCGCCTTTCTCACCTACGTGCGCAATGGCTTCTACCTCGTGAGCTTCTACGTGATCCTCTGGATGGGCTGCCACTTCTGGAGCAGCCGCAACCCGCACATGCGCGCGCTCGTGAGCCACTACCGCCGCAAGCAGCGCATGCTGCACCGCGAAGTGCGCAACATGCAGAGCGAGAAGCAGGCCGAGCAGCTCTGGCTGCTGGACGTCGGCTTCCGATTCTACCACCATGTCGGCGTGTTCATCAACCCACTCGCGTGGATCCGCCGCCGCTCAGCCCGCCCTGCGGCCGACAACGGCAGCGCTGCTCTTCGCACCGCCGACGGCGAAGCCTCCGTCGCCGCTGGCCTCAATGACGCCTCAGCTGCGACCTACGGCACCACGAGCCAAGTCGCATCGCGTCTGCAGAACATCCGCGAAGCCCGCGCGAGGCTGCGCGCCAAGAACCCGTGGCGCCGGCTCTCGTACGGCAGGCAGATGGTCATCCTGTCGGTGATCTGCGTGCTCACGGCGCTCGTGTCGCTGTGGTCGTTCATGGTCGGCTGGCCGCTCATGGGCATCGCGCTCATCATGCTGAGCAACGTGACGCAGCGCCGCTTCCCGCAGATCTTCGGCGACACGTTCCGCCACTTCATCTCGTCGTTCGTCGTGCTCTCGCTCGTCTTCTTCTCGTCCACGGTCGTCATCGGCACGTTCGTGACCGGCGGAAGCTTCCAGCTCGGCGTGCCAACCAACGTCACGGACCTCGCCAGCGAGCAGGTCATCGCGCCCATTTCCCAGACGATCGAGTACCCGGTGTGCAGCGTGGGCTACGACGGGCTCACGGTGCTGGATCTGGCGCTCATCGCGGACGCGGCCTACGGATCCACACCGGCGATCCAAGAGGCTGCTCTGCGCAACCGATTCAACGGCACCGACCTCGAGGACTGGAAGTTCGTCGCCCACAACAACGCCAGCGAGCACCAAGTGTGGATGGAGCTCTACTTCCCGTCCATCAACATGACGGTGCTGGCGGTGCGCGGCACGGCATCGGCGGCCGACGCGCTCGAGGACTTGCACTACTGGTTCGGCATCCTCGTGATGCAGGCCGTGAACGTGTTCATCCCGTTCCTGAGGCAGCTGCCGCGCGACTTCGTCGTGAACCTGCTCTCCATGAAGAGCATGTCGTCCATCATGCCTCCTCCGGTCTTCGACTCTCTTGTGGACCACGCCGTCGAGGTCAAGGCCCGCGTCGGAGACAAGCTCGTGGTCACAGGCCACAGTCTCGGCGGCGCGATGGCCGCTGTGATCGGAGCCAGGGTCAAGGCGCAGGCCGTGTCGCTCTCCGGCCCAGGGCTGCTGTACTCGCGAGGCCGCTTCGACGTGGAGGCGCAGGACGTGCGCGACTACGTGCTCACGCTCAAGCCGCAGCGGGACATCGTGCCGCAGGTGGACGAGCTGGGCGGGCTCGTGCAGGAGCTGCGCTGCCGCCACAAGTCGCCCATGAGCTGCCACAGCTCCACGACGCACCTGTGCGAGCTGTACTTGGCGTGCGGCGACAGCCGCCAGCGCAACTGGGCCCAGAACGCCGAGTGCACCACGTACGCTGCGCTGCCGGTCCTCACGACGACGACGTAGAGCGTCGGCAGCGGGATAGCGCAGTCTCCAGTATTTCGAGTACGGATCGATTTTATTCTACTCATGACAGCAAGAAATGAACTTTAAGCGACGAGATTCTAGTCACGACGGACCTTGCAGCCAGAGCTCTTCGCGGGCGTCGAAGCAGGCGCGAGCGACGCGTCCCCAGCCACGTCGGGCTTGGCTGTTTGCGTCTTCGAGGGCGCCGTGGGCTTCTCGGTGACCGACGCTGGCGTGGGCGTTGGCGTTGGCGTTGGCGTTGGCGTAGACGCAGCCGCTGGTGTTGGCTTGATCTCGCCCTCTTCATTCTTCGGTGGAGCTGTCGTGGCCGCAGCTCCGGCATCCACTTCGTCGTCCTCCTTGTCGTCTTCCTCCTCCTTGCCGGTCTCCCCGCCAGAGCCCGTGACTTCGACCTGGAAGCAGCTCGTGTACGCCGAGCCTCGCAGTCCCGTGCTGGGCGTGCCCGTCACGTTGCCGTTGTAGTACTTCCAGAACCACACGAGGTTGTAGATGCCGGGCTTGGCGCTCGCCGGCATCACCAGCTCCCCGACACACGGGAAGCCCTCGCCGACACGGCCGTCCTTCTTCGGGCCGCAGTTGCCGTCGTCGTAGCGGTGGAACTTGCCGTCGATGAGCTTGTCGTCCGACAGCTCCGTGGTCTGCGAGAGCCTGGTCGTGGGCTCGCCGGTCCAGTAGAGCCCGTAGGTCGTGTCCTTGCCCGAGTTGTCGCTCGCCGTGTGGCCGTTGTCCGTGTACGCGAAGTAGATCTTCTCGCCCGTCTTCACGCTGATGCGGTGGCGCCAGCCAAAGTAGTCGACGGGGCCGGCAGCGCACAGCGGCGCGCCCTTGAACACGTCCACGACGTTGATTTGGTACGACATCTTCTCGTTGATCTTGCCGTCGCCGCGGCCCGGGTAGTCGTTGATGTACCCCTGGCAGAGTCCGTTGCCGCCGGCGCCCGTGTAGATCCACGCGCCGGCCTTGTCGTAGACGACGGTGCGGTTCGTGTCCAGGCAGTCGATCCAGCCGTGGGCGTCGGCCGAGCGTGGCAAGAGCGACGCCGTGGCCGCCAAGGCCGAGAGATAGAACAGCGGAGCGGAGACCATCGTGAAGGATGAGACGAAGGAGGGATCGAGGGGCGAGGAAGGCGGCCAATTGAACAGTGGACTCGACTAGGCGAGGCTTCGGGCGGCTCTAGGCGACGCGACGGTCGAAGCCTGCGGTGGTTGCCGGCGGTGATGGCGCTGCCCATCTGGGCTGGTTGCGCTTCGCGTGTTGGGACTGGAGACACCGAATAGATCCCCCGAGCCGCTCGACCAGCGTGGCACAGTCGTCGTGTGGCGACTGCGCGAGTCCCATCTGCTGGGTGGCGCCGCCAACGTGGCAGCATTTTCACTGACCGCATTCCATCTCAGCTACGTTGGCATCATGGGTCTGGCCCTGGGCAGCTGCTCCAGAGGAAGCATCGAGAGCTCAATGTCTCCTGCAAGGCGACGACTCATATCAGTAACCAGAAGCCTGGAGACGCTTTGTTTGGCATCCTCTTCAAGCTCTTTATATTTGCACTCTGTATGCAGCCGTTTCGGCCGCGAGAGAACTGCCGCTTGGAGGGTTTCTCTACAGATTCATTTCGCACTGTCCTCGTCCATTCAGTTCGCAGTCTACAGCTCCTGTTTGCTCGCGTCTTGCGCGGAACTGTCCTGGCACACTGAACACAAACGACGACAGCAGCAGCGTCAGGACGCGGCCGCCTGACGGAACACGCGCGAAAGCGAGCGGGAAGGCGTACCACTGACGATGCCGGCGCACGCGCGCTGCTTGGCCGGCGTGAAGTCGTTGAAGAACACGCGCGTGAGTTCGTCTTCGTACACGCCCACGAACGAGTTGCACTGTCACACGAGCGGGTCTGTCAGCGCGGCTTCCAAGTTCCAAGTGAGAAAGGCAACGCGACTCACGGCGTCGGAGAGCAGCCTCTGCGACTTCTTCGTCGCGTCCGGGAGCTTCAGCGGAAGGCGGTCGCACACGCTGTCGAGGACTTCGAGGATGCGGGCCTGGCACACACGCCGCACACGTCAGACGCACAGCCTTCGCACGGAGCTGCACGCGGAGAAGCGCACCTCGCTGCGGGAGTACTTGATCTTCTTCTTCTCCTCGCTGATGCGGAACACCACGTCCAGCTCATAGTCATCCTGCACAACGGAATCGTCAGTGCTGGTATTCGCGCAGAATGGTAAAAGCAACGCGACGCATCGTCGTACTGGCGTGCTGTCCAACTGCGTCTCGATCTCGTGCACAATCGACTGGCAAACTACGGAACCACCACAAGCGCAAGGTCAGCGACAACAGACGCAATACAGATAGGCGTCTAAGAACGTACTGCAGCAGGCCGCAGGCTGCGTCTTGCCGTCGCACTCGAGCTCTGCGTGGCCCAGCGCCTTGAACCGCTTGGACAGATCCCATCTACACCACCGCACCATGAAGCCGCCAGCGACGCTCGTGAGCCGCTTCCAACGCGTAGCTCAGCGCCATGGCACCAGCCAGTCGTACCTCTTGGTCCACGAGGCGCCGCCTGGCAGCTGGGCCGCCAGCAGCGCCGCACACACTGCCACACTCACGCCCACGCGCATTTGCTTCCCCGACTCGCACAGGCAATTGATGCGCTGGAAGGTTTCCACGTCAACGGCTTTGGGGTTTTACGCTTCCGCGCTGAAAAACCTCATCTTGAAGTGGGAACCTCCAGCACCGAATCTTCGAAATTCGAAATCGGATCTCGCAGGTCATTCTAGAACCCGGCCTTCGACGGCTCTTCGGCGCGTGGGTTTTTGGATATTTCGCTGCGGTTTTTCTATTTTTCGGCTCACAGTCGGGCATTCCGGGCTCGGCTCGGCTCGGCTCGAAGTCGGCTCGCGTCCGCCCGCCCCACAGCGCCCCTGGTTGAAGCGTATCAAAGCGACACGTCGCCTGTCCGGCCGGCCATTCCGCATTTTGCCGACGGACAACCAACCAACCAACCAGTTTCTCCTACAACTACGATGCGATCGCTGGTGCTGGCGCTGGCGCTCGTGTGCCTGGCGCTGTGCAGCGTGGCGCAGCTGCCGCAGACCGCGGCCGACGTGACGGTGGCGGGCGCCGACACGCCTGTCGGGTGCGTGGCCTCGATTCCTCTCTAGCTCTCTCTCTCTCTCTCTGTGGCCATGGGACTCACGCGACTGGATGCGGGTGTTTTCTGTGTGTGTGTGTTGTATCTGTCGTACAGAAGAGCGCCGTCGCTGGCTGTGGACGAGCTGGAGCCCGCGCACCTGGAGGGCAGTGAGAAGTTCGAGTTCCAGGCCGAGGTGTCGCGGCTCATGGACATCCTCATCAACTCGCTGTACAAGACCAAGGAGATCTTCCTGCGCGAGCTCATCTCGAACGCGTCGGACGCGCTGGACAAGATCCGCTTCCTCGCGCTCTCGAACGACAAGCTGCTGGGCGAGAACAAGGACCTGGACATCCGCATCAGCTTCGACAAGGACGCGCACACGCTCACGATCCGCGACACGGGCGTGGGCATGACCAAGAAGGACCTCGTGGCCAACCTGGGCACGGTCGCCAAGTCGGGCACGGCCAACTTCGTGGAGATGCTGCAGAAGAACTCGGGCGACACGAGCCTCATCGGCCAGTTCGGCGTCGGCTTCTACTCGGTGTACCTGGTCGCCGACCGCGTGCGCGTCATCTCCAAGCACAACGACGACGAGCAGCACATCTGGGAGTCGGACGCCAACGCGTCGTTCACGGTCGCCAAGGACCCGCGCGGCAACACGCTCGGCCGCGGCACGGAGATCACGCTGTTCCTGAAGAAGGACGCGACCGAGTTCCAGGACCAGGACAAGCTCAAGGGGCTCGTGTCGCGCTACTCCGAGTTCATCAACTTCCCGATCTACGTCAACTCGAGCCGCACGGAGAGCTACGAAGTGGAGGAGGAGAGCGAGGACGACGACGAGGCCGACGAGAAGGCGAAGGACGACGCCGACGCTGAGAAGAAGAAGGACGACGACGAAGAGAGCGACGAGCTGGAGGCCAAGGACGAGTCCGAGGAGCCCGCGGAGAAGAAGGAGAAGAAGACGCGCACCGAGACCCGCACGGTGTGGGGCTGGGACCGCGTGAACGAGGTCAAGGCCATCTGGACGCGTGCGAAGGAGGACATCAGCGAGGACGAGTACAAGAGCTTCTTCAAGTCGATCCACAAGGACTCCACGGACCCGCTGTCGTGGATCCACTTCAAGGCCGAAGGCGAGATCGAGTTCAAGTCGATCCTGTACATCCCGGGCAAGGCGCCGCACGATCTCTACCAGCGCTTTGAGAACAAGAACGCCGACGTCAAGCTGTACGTGCGCAAGGTGCTGATCACGGACGACTTCAAGGACATGCTGCCGCGGTACCTCAACTTCATCACGGGCGTCGTGGACTCGGACGACCTGCCCATCAACGTGTCGCGCGAGACGCTCCAGGAGAACAAGATCCTGCGTGTCATGCGCAAGAAGCTCGTGCGGAAGGTGCTGGAGATGCTTCGCAAGCTGTCGGAAGACGAAGGAGACGACGACGAAGAGGGCGACGACGACGACGAGGACGACGCCGCGGACAAGAAGAAGGACGGCGACAAGGCCAAGGATGTCAAGGCCGCCGACGAAGAAGAGGAAGAAGACGAGGAGAACGAAGAGTACAACAAGTTCTGGGAGCAGTTTGGCCGCAACATCAAGCTCGGCGTGATGGACGACTCGGCCAACCGCAACAAGCTCACCAAGCTGCTGCGCTTCAAGTCCAACAAGAGCGACGGCAAGTGGATCTCGCTGGACCAGTATGTGGCGCGCATGAAAGACTGGCAGGAGTCGATCTTCTACATCGCGTGCGAGTCGGTGGACGCGTGCAAGCGCTCGCCGTTCCTCGAGAAGATCAAGGCCAAGGACCTCGAAGTGCTCTTCCTCGTGGACACACTGGACGAGTACACGGTGCAGTACATGCCCGACTTTGAAGGCAAGAAGCTCTTCTCGATCACCAAGGAGGGCGTCAAGTTCGGCGACGAAGACGACAAGCTCGTGGAGAAGCGCGACAAGCTGTACGACGAGAAGTTCAAGGCGCTCACGGAGGCGCTCAAGAAGCTCTACGGCGACAAGATCTCCAAGGTCACGACCTCGCAGCGCGTCGTGGACTCGCCGGCCATCATGGTCACGTCGCAGTGGGGCTACTCGGCCAACATGCAGCGCATCATGAAGTCGCAGACCTTCGCGGACCGCGCGGCGACGCCCGGCAGCGGCCCGGGCTCGGCGATCCTGGAGCTCAACCCGCGCCACCCGATCATCACCAAGCTGGACGCGCTGTTCGCGGGCAAGCCCGACGACGACGAGACCAAGGACCTGGCGTGGCTGCTGTACGACGCGGCGCTCATCAACTCGGGCTTCGACATGAACGACTTCGACCACTTCGCCTCGCGCGTCTACCGCATCATGAAGGGCAACATGGGGCTCGAGTCGCTGGAGCTGGAGCCGGAGATCGAGGTGCCGGCCGAGGTGGAGGAGAAGGAGCCGGCCGAGGAGGAGGACGAGGCCGAGAACCTCGATGACGAGGCCGCGGCCTCGACCAGCGAGAAGGACGAGCTGTAAGCCGCCACGAGTCTACTAGAACGCCGAGTTTGCGCCACAGGAACACGACGAGAATGCAGACTGCGAGAGTGCTGTGAGCTTTTTCATTCGCTGCTTTCTATATACTGTACCTACTACTGGTTGAGACTGAAGCCGCCGCCGATGAACCGACTGGACGAGGCGACGGCGAGCTGCTTCTGGGCCTCGGCCGGACTGAGCCGTGTGCCGCCCACGCCCCCGGGCGGCTTGGCCGTGCTGCCCATGAGGTTGGGCAGCCGCTCGCCGCCGCTGGGCGACTGGTTCGGCCGCGTGACCACGGGCGCGTTCTTGTCGCGGATCTTGTCTTCGAGCTTCTTCTTGTAGTACTTGCGCTTGAACTCGTGGAGCTCCCGCGCGAGCCGCTCGATCTCGAACTTGAGCTCGTTCTCTTTCGACTGGAACATGTTCTGCTCGCTCAGCAGGCTCTTGAGCTGCTTCTCCTTCTCGCGCACGACCTGCTGGTACCAACTGAGCTGCTCGGCGACTTCCGGCCCGGGCTGCCTCGCCAGGATGGTCTTGAGCTCGGCGTACAGCTTCTCCTTCTCCTGGATCACCAGGTCCTTCTCCACGACCTCCTCGGTCTTCTGGATCAGTCGCTTCTGCAGCGTTTGGATCTTTTGCAGCAGCTCGTACGTCGCCGGATCACTGCCTTCCAGCTTGCGCCACCGATGCACGTTCATGGGGTTCTCCAGTTCCTCGGACAGCGCCTTGACCTTGGTCTTCTCCTGCAGTAGCTCTCGCTGCAGGTGGTACACCTCGCGCTTGAGCTCGTCCGACTGGCCCACCTGGTGCTTGGCGATGTACAGCTCGCGCTTGAGGTCCGTGATCTTGAGCTTGAGCACGCGGATGTCCTGGAGCCGCTCCTGGTACTGGGCCTCGCCCTTGCTCAGCGTCGACTGCTGGATCTTGAGCTTCTCGTACAGCAGCGCCAGCTCGTCGTTGCGCCGGATCAGCTGCGTGCCCAGGATGTCTCGCTCGTTGATCACCTGGTCGTACTCCTTGCGCTGCTCCAGCGCCTCGTCGTCCATGCGGCGGATCATGGTCGTGAGCTTGCGGATCTCGGCGTCCTGGTTGTTGATGGTCTCTTCGTTGGTCGCCAGCAGCGCGCGCAGCCGCGCGAGCTCGTTCTTGTGCTGCTCCTTCTGCTTCTCCACCTTTTGGTGGTCAAAGTGCTCCTTCACGAGCGCGATGTCCTTAGCAGAGACCTCCTCCTTGAGCTGCTCGATCTGGTGGGTCATGATCTTGAACTTGCGCTTCATCTCGGCGATCTCGTCCTGGCTTTCGATCAGGTTCTTGCTGTACAGGTTGCGCTCGCTGCGCACGGCCTCGTACAGTTGCTGCTGCTGCTTGAGCTTGGTCTCGCCTTCGTTCAGCTTCTTCTGCATGTCGTGGATGCGCATCTCCTTGAGCTTGGCCTCTTCTTCGGCCTGCAGGTACAGCTTGCGCTGCTCCGACGCCTCCATGCCGTACTTCTCGCGCTCTTTCTCCAGCTGGTAGATGAGCTTGCGCTGCTTGGCGGCCTCCTGCTTGAACGCCGCGAGCTCCTGCTCCAGGTTTTTGGCCACGCGCTCGTTCGTCTTGACTTCGTCCTGCGCCTTCTTGGCCTTGGCATCCGACTTCTGCACGTTCTTCATCTGCATCTGCTTCTCGCGCTCCAGCGCCTCCATCTCGGCGCGCAAGTGGTCTTCGTTGATCTTGTCCGCGTCCAGGTCTCGCTGCAGGCTCTTGATCTGCGTCTGCAGCACGAGCTTGGACGTGTGCTCGTCCTCGAGCTTCTCCTCCAGCTTTTGCTGGTTGCGTTTCTCCTTGTCGATCTTGCGCTCCGCCATGGCCTTCTCCACGCGGATACGGTTCGCTTCGTCCTGTTTCATCTTGAGCTCGTTTTCCAAGTTGCGTTTCTCCACCTCCAGCTGCATGGTCTTGTCGTTTTGCTCGTTCAGCAAGTCCGTGAGCTTCTGCGTGCGGCTAAACAGCGTCTCGTAGTCGCGCACGTACTTGTCCATCGTGCTGCGCGCCTCCGCGAGCTGCTTCTCGAGCGACTGCGAGTGGCTCTGCGTCTTGGTGAAGTCCGTCGTGAGCGTCGCGTGGTCCTGCGTCTTCTTCTCGAGCTTGGTCCGCACGTCCTTGAGCTCCTTGTCCAGTCGTTCGCGACGACGCAGCTCCCGCTCCTGCTCCGCAGCCTTCATCGCCAACTGGTCCTTGAGCGTCTGCATGTCGGCCTTCTGCTGGGTCGCCGCTTGCTCCATCTCCGACACGCGCTTGTGGAGCTCCTGGATGCGCTCGTGGTCCTTCTTCGCGTTGGCTTCGTGCTCTTCGTTCACGCGCGCCAGCTCCTCCTTGGCTCGCATAACCTCCTTGAGCATGTTCTCCTGGCCGACACTGAGACCGGCGCCCTGCTCCACCAGCCGACTGAGGTTGTTGATCTCCTCTTTGAGCTGCTGGATCGTCTCCTTCGCTCGGATCTCTTTCTCGTGGGACGCGTCCACCATCTTCCACGCCTTCTCCATCTCCTTCTTGAGCGACGCGATGCTCGCCTGGTCTTCCTGCGACAGCTTGAGCGCCGTCTGCACTTTCGCGGCGTTGTTGATGATCTCGGCGTTGAGCTCGCGGCATTTCTTGATGAGCTTCTTCTCCTGTCCATTCGACTTCTTCAGTGCGCGGTGGAGCTTCTCGTACTCGAGGCGGAACCGCTCGAGACTCTTGTCGCCCGCCAGCTCGGCGAGCACTTCCTGGAAATCGTTCTCGAGCGCCTCCAGCGACGTGGCTTCCAGCGAAACATCCTCCAGCAGCTTGCCGTCGACGCCCAGCGGCGTGTCCGGCGGCGAGGCGTCTGCCAGCGACTTGCTCATCGTGGACAGCGGCTCTCAGCCCGGGGATACGCGGGCGTGTTGCTCAGGCTTCTCGGTTCCCAGCCCGCAGACACTTCGGTCGAGCGAGTTCCCACGCAGTCTTGACAAGGGCGGCGGGGCGTCGGGCTATTTTCTGCTTCACGGGCGAGTGACAAGCAACACTAGCACGGGTCAGGGTGAGTGGAGCATGAAATGCGTCCGTCCAAAATTAGAGGGGTCAGTGGGGGTTAGGAAGGTGTATTTCCTCGCGAAAATCTACCTTTTGGTGCTGGCGGCGCTGCTCATTTTTCGAATGAGCTCGTCAGTTTGTGCGTGCGGTAGGATCAAGGATCCACAATTACTGCTGGACTTCCCAAATCTCGACAAAGAGCTCCACGACGTCCCCGAGAGCCATGCGGTGGGGCAAATCAAACGTTCTCCGCATGCTCGAGAGTCCGTCGAAGAGCAAATGGCTCGGGACGGGCGGCGGTCGAGGCGGACTGGTATCATGAAGAGGAAGAGCGAGGAGGTCAGTGCGTCGAAATCGAAGCAGCAGTACAAGAGCATCGTACCGTGCGACGGTCGCGGTTAACCACGCATTCCGTTCTTCCTGCCAGGTCTTCTGTCCGACGTTACAGAACGGGCCGTTGCGGCCTTGTGGCCACCTGGACAAAGGATGCAATCGTTAGTGTCCAGCCGCCGCACCTCACGGCAATTGCAGAACCTACCAAGGGTCTGTGTCGCTCGTGCAGGCGGCTACGCGGAAGCGGTGGAGATGGAGCACGAGCCAGTCGAGCACCTCTGCGATGGCCTGTGTTGCTGCATCTTCGTCGGTGATGCCCGAAAATGCGAAGCCTTTGCTCTGGTTGGGGAACACGCGCGACCGGAACGTCAGCGGGCTCGTCGGCGGCGTCGGGTGCTTGGCGAATGTGTCTTGGAGTTGCTGGAACTGGAATCGCCGTCGCCACACACACAAAAGTCAGATACGCGCTATCTAGTCGGAACCCATTGCATGCATAGCTCACCGCGTCAGATCGCGCGTAGGGCGTCTTCGCGCCGACGAGCACGAGCGTCGGAGCCAGCGCCTTCACGTCTTCGCTGGGTGTGAATGCGCCGCGTCCGTCCGGAGACAGTGCGACAAAACAGTCAAACGCAGGCTGTGCAGCAGGCTCCACCAGTGCAAGGCTGATGGCCACGTCTGCAGCGGCGCCGTAGCCTAAGAACGCCACGCGCTGCACGTCGTGGTGGCGCTTGAGGAACGCGGCGGCTTCCTCCGCCCGCGCCGCATCCGATGCCAAGTCCGTATCCTTCGCCTTGGTCCACGCGGCATCCACCACCACGACCTTGTAGCCCTGCTCCGCCAGCTTGTCTGCGAATGCGACGCTGGCCAGACCGAACCGCTCCGCCGCACTGGAGCTGCTGTCCGCGCCCGGGGCTTTAGCGCCGCTGGCTTCGCCCATGAGCACAACGCCAGTGACGACGCGGCCGATGTGCGACGCCGGTGAGACCAGGTATCCAGGCTTTGCGGCATCCGATTCGTCTACATCCAGTCGCACGATGGCGCCGGCGCCGCCGATTCGGAGGCTGGTCATCGTCGCCTTCTTCACGCGCAGCAATGCACTGTTGTACCCGCGCTTTGCGTTCTCACTTTGGCCAAAATGGGGAGCTCCTCACCGGCTGGGTACACTGTACCAGTGTCATGTACCATCTTTCCGGTACTTCAAGCAGCTCGGTCACCTCGCGAGAGTGACCGTAGCTGCTGGGGCAAGCCACGTCACTGATTGCAAGTTGACAGCAGTTGTATGGATCCAACACGGGCGTGGTTGCGTGTTGAGGGGCATGGGGCGCTTTTGCCGCTGGCAGAGGCAGACGTGAAGAGACAGCGAGCGAGCAGGTCCACGGGGGAAAATCGGAACTCCTTCTGGAATTCTCACATCCCGCGAGCGCCGCGCATTGCCCCGCTCACATCCACATCCACACCCGACGACGGAACCGCATTTAGAGACATGTCGGACGCCAATGAGAAGCCATCCGCGCCACCAACGGTGCGTCTGCCTGCAGCTCCCTTGATGCAATGGAGGTGATCGCGGGAACTGACTTGTGAGTGAGATATGTAGACTGGCAAGTCGTGGGAGAGCGATGTCGGCATCAAGCGCATGGCCGACCTTCTGCGTGGACGCAAGGGTATGCCAGTGCGCCAGGCCATCGAGATCGGCAAGCGTGTCGAGTACTTCCGCGGCGACAAGCTCGCGTCGTTCCTGATGGAGAGCGCCGGTGCGAAGAAGCACTTCGCTGACCTGACATCGAAGGAGCAGGTGCTGTCTGTTGGCCAAGCGCTGCTGCACCACGGCTTCATCCACCGCTCGGACCGTGATGCGAAGAACCGCAAGCTGCTCGCGCCATCGCGTGTGCAGGAGTTCGCGTTCGACGGCTACTACACATGGATGTACGAAGGCTCCAAGACCATGCGCAACATTCTCACCGCGCTGTTGATCTTCGGCTTCCTCGTGATCACGTGCTTCCCTATCTGGCCGCAATGGGCGAAGATCGCGCTGTGGTACCTGTCCGTGACGTTCCTCATCTTCATCGCTGTCTTCGTCGTCGTGCGTCTGGTCATCTTCTTCGCGCTGTGGATGGTCGGCTACGAGTACTGGCTGCTGCCCAACATCTTCGATGACAACCTCGGCGTGGCGGACTCGTTCAAGCCCCTGTACGCTGTGCGACCGACGGACGCTTCGGAGCGCAAGTGGCGTCTGCTCGGCATTGTTGCGTTCGCCGTCTTCTGCGTTTGGATCAAGAACCAGCCAACGGACTTCGACGAGTACATGTCGTTGACCAAGCAGTTCACGGACGACATCTACAGCGGCAAGTTGCTGTCTGATATCTCGCAGAAGGACCAGGACAACATCGACTCGGTCAAGGTGCCGGACCTCCAGGACCTGCTCAAGGAGGAGGACGACGAGGACGACGATGCGGATGCCAAGTTCACCAAGATCTTAGAAGAGGACGACGACGATGAGCTGGACCGCGACCTGTAAAACTGCGCTTGCAGCAGCCTTGCACGTGTGTTGATCGTCAACAAGAACCGTTTTCCGTTGCGCTTGCTTGCATTTCACGGCGTCTCTTCTTCCATTTTGGCGGTCGGATCGGATGCAACGTGACTCAGGTTTCCTCCATCTCAAATCTGAGTAGTGACGGTATACGAGTCACTCAAATGAAACTGAACAACTTATCCGGATCTGAACGGACGAGTAGCTCCATCGAGTGAATTGGCAACCTGACAACACAGGCCAACATGGGCGCCAACTTCTGGCAGTCGACGCACTAGTACGTGCGCCTCCACGACGCATGCGCGCGAAGCACACGCGCACAGACTCATCAGTGTTCCCTATGCCTGTGTCTGCCCAGCCTGTACTGGATGAAAGATGTGACGCGCAGCGATTTGCGACGCCGTAATCCGTTGGATCGCCGCCTTCTCAGCGAAGACGAGATCGACAGCATCCACCTCGCCAACATCTCGCGTACGTTCCATACCGCTGTCTGTGTATGTCAGTGTCATTGCCTTCTGACGTGTGCCTCCTATGGACGCTATCAGTGCTCGAGGAGATTGGCCCGCGGCTCCGTGTCCGCCAGATCATCATCTACACCGCCATCATTTTCTACCGGCGCTTCTTCCAAACGTACGTTTTACGATTTGTGGTAGGACGGAACCATTGGGCTTAGCTGTTGTATTCGTACCCTACAGGCAGAGCTTCTGCAACTTCGACCCGCATTTGGTAGTCGGCACAGTCTTCTTCCTGGCCTCGAAAGTCGAAGAAAGCCAGGTGCCGCTCGGGACTGTCGCCTCCGTTTTGCATCACTACACCACCAGTGAGTCGCTCCGACCCTTCATGACATGGGATGCTCTAGTGCTGACAATGTTTTGCGGTGTGTAGCTGGTGTGGATGAGGATGAAGCCATGTACAAGTTCCAGGACAAGGATGTCCTCGAGTGCGAGTTCTACGTCATCGAGGCGCTGCAATTCGACTTGATCCTGCACCACCCTTTCGCTCCGCTGCTTGCGTGCGTGCTGACGTGTCGTGGTGGATTCATTATGCTGCTGATAGATACTCACATGCTCTATGTTCGATATTCTGCCTGGCTCAACAGGTTCCTCGATGAATTCGACCTCCACGACGACTGCCTCCAGTCCTCATGGTACGGCGTTCTCCTCAACGGAACCTTTCACAGACCGGTTCTCTAGCTGACCTGGTTGATTCCGTCGTGCAGGCAGCTCGTGCAGTACTCCTACCGCACGGACATCATCTTCCTCTACCCTCCGTTCATGGTCGCGTACGCCGCTGCCTACATCGCCTGCCTCGAGTCAGGCTACGACGCCAACCAGATCTTCGCAGGCGTCAACATCAAGATGGATCTGCTGCTGAAGATCGTGCGAGAATTCAAGGACGCCTTCGAAGACGAGAAAAGGCTGTACGAAGTGCAGGCCCACGCGCTGGAGAAGCTGGAGGACATCGTGCCGGAGGTCACGCCTCTCGTGGTAGAGTCCACGCAGCCTGCTCCAGTGGCGGTGGCGGCTGAGAAGTAGAGTCAACCCACGAATCCAATAAATCATTCAGGTTAAAGGACAGGCTGAAGTTTACGGAAATTCCAGTTTACGGAAATTCCATTGTGGAATGAGTCGAACGTGAGCCGCACCCACGAAAAGACTGGACATGATGCTGCATTCTGCAGAGCAACTCGAGTGAACTCCCTTTGGACGTCATCATACTCACCACAGGTTTGCAGGATTGGGTGAGTCGCACCCAGTTTAGTTGAAGTGGGTGCGCACTTCGAAAACGGTGAACTGTGGGTGCAGTGGTCCGCCTTCGAATACAACAGGATCGGCGATCCAGGGCAGCCAATGCGCCACCAGGAAGCCGTGCTGAATCAGCACTGCGGATATATCGCTGGGTGGAGGTTGAGCTGAAAATTTTCAAGTTTCTCATGGAGGGAGGCGTAGAAGCCGACTCGCTTAGACTGCGGCTCTCGTGAGCCTGGCATGCATAGAACTTTGGATCGATCTAAAGGATGCAATCGTACCCACGCCCAGATCCACCAAACGCCCTTTCGGCTCGGCCACACACGGCACAGTCACGTGGATCCCAGTGACGCAGGCTGGGGGGGGGGGGGGGGGGGGGG
>JAADXN010000037.1:0-65591 GCA_023337875.1 Pythium apleroticum | reverse complement strand
TCCGGTCGCTTGTGTACGTGCTGTGCTTCCTGCACGCCGTCGTGCTCGAGCGCCGCAAGTACGGGAAGATCGGCTGGAACGTGAGCTACGATTTCAACGAGTCCGACTTCAACATCTCGCGCAAGCTGCTGAGCTTGTACCTGTACAAGGCCTACGTGGACGGAGACGAGCAGCTTCCGTGGGGGTCGCTGAAGTATCTGATTGGCGATGCCATGTACGGCGGGCGTGTCAGCGACGACTACGATCGCCGCATCCTCACGACGTACCTGTCTGAGTACATGGGTGACTTCCTCTTCGACGACTGCCAGCCATTTTACTTCAGTCGCTCGGGCTTCGACTACTGCCTACCCGCTCAGCCTGGCGACCTGGATGTGTACACGGGTCTTGTGGAGACGCTGCCTCTGACCAACAGCCCCGCCGTGTTTGGTCTCCATCCAAACGCCGAGATCGGATACTACACCAACATGTCCAAGTCTGTCTGGCGGGATCTCATCAGCCTGCAGCCTCGCTCGGCGCAATCCGGCTCGGGTGTCTCGCGCGAAGAATACATCGGCAACGTCGCGAGCGACATCCAAGGCAAAGTTCCGGACCAAGTCGACGTGGATTTCATCCGCAAGAAGTTCGGCACCATGCCCTCGCCGACTCAAATCGTGCTGCTACAGGAACTCGACCGATGGAACGTGCTCACTGCCCGCATGGCGTCGTCGCTGAGCGATTTGCAGAAGGCGTTGATCGGTGAGATCGGCATGAGCGACGAACTGGACGCCGTCGCGAGTGCTCTCTACGACGGCTTCCTGCCGAATATGTGGCGCTCGCTGTGTCCAAAGACGGAGAAGCCGCTGGGTAGTTGGATGGAACACTTCATGCAACGCTACAGGCAGTACATGGACTGGGTCGCCCACGGAGACCCCAAGGTCATGTGGCTTTCGGGATTGGGCATCCCCGAGTCGTACCTGACGGCGCTCGTGCAGGCCACGTGCCGTGCCAAGAACTGGCCGCTGGACAAGTCGACTCTGTACACGACCGTGACGACCTTCACGAACGAGTCCCAGATCCACGAACGACTCGAGATGGGCTGCTACGTCCAGGGCCTGTACCTCGAGGGCGCGTCGTGGGATATCGAGCGAAGTTGTCTCGCTGCCCAGCACCCCAAGAAACTCGTGGAGGAGCTGCCCATTCTGCAAGTGATCCCCATCGAAGCCAACCGTCTCAAGCTGCAGAACACCTTCCGCACGCCTGTGTACGTGACGCAGTCGCGTCGTAACGCCATGGGCGTCGGTCTCGTGTTTGATGCCGACTTGTTCTCGCAAGAACACTCGAGCCACTGGGTCTTGCAAGGCGTGGCGCTGTGTCTAAACACCGACTCGTAGTGTGATGGTAGTGTGTGCGTTTGCATTATAACTTAGGGGGTACTCATAGCGTATGTACATATTGCTACGTTTGCTGCATACTCATGCTGTTCGGATCCGCTTCGTGGGCCGACTGGATACAGTGGGAGCTGCGCGTAGGCCATCGAGGTACTGGACAAGACACTGCAGGATATGGCGCGTGCCAGGCGTCGACTGCGCCATGCAAATGGCTTGGTCGAGCCACAAGTCGTCTTGGAAGAGATGCGAGTAGAGAGCCAAGAGCCACTGCACACACGGAAGGCTCCGAGCGCTGATCGCCAAGACCAACGCCTTCTGCGTGCAGCCTTCGCGTCGATTTGTGTGGAGGAACTGGAGCATGTCCAGGTTGCCGTGGTTGGCCGCACCGAGCATCGCCATCGTCGAGCAGCCTTCTTGTCGATTGGCATGGAGAAATTTGACGATTTCAAAGTGATTGTTCCAGGCGGCGTGGTCCATCGCGCGAAACGTGCAGCCTTCGGTCCGATTCTCGTGAAGAAAGCGCACAATTTCCAAGTGGCCGTGGCGTGCGGCGCTGTCCATTGCGTCCTGCGTGCAGCCTTCGCTGCGGTTGGAGTGGAGAAAGCGCACAACGTCGAGGTGGCCGTTGGCGGCAGCGAGGTCCATTGCACGGGCGCAGCACGGATCGGATCGGTGCTCGTGAAGCCACTTGACCACTTCCAGGTGCCCGTTGGAAGCTGCGAGATCGATGGCTCGCCACGCGACCATGTCCGCTGGCTGGATCTTGTGGAGCCACTGCACAACAGCGAGATGGCCACCATCGGCGGCGTCACCTACGCAGCTTGTGGTACCTTCGTTGAAGAGCTCGCGATGCTGGGCGTCTGCGTAAAGCCACTGGAGCACGTGCAAGTGGCCGTTGCGCGCAACGCGGCGCAGAAAGCTGCTGGGAAACTCCTCGGACCGATGGCTCAAGAGCCATTGCACGACCTCGAGGTGGCCATTCACGGCTGCGTTGCCCACTCCAAAGCCGGAGCAGCTACTGGACGCTGTAGCTACGCTGCTGCCGACCTTGTGGAGCCACTGCACGATCTGGAGCTTGCCAGCCTGGGCAGCCTCGTTCATCAGCTCGCCGTGGCTGAGATCCTGTGGACGATACTTGTGGAACCACTGCAGCACGTGGAGATGGCCATTGTGGGCAGCTTGCGTGAGGCAGACTTTGCCGTCAGCCCCGGACACTTGCGTCTGCGCTTGGAACTGGTGAAGCCACTCGATGACCTGGAGATGCCCCTGCGCTGCAGCCGCTTCCATGGTCTTGATGAAGTCGACGCGCACGTTCTTGCTGATGAGCCATTGCAGACAGGCCACAGAACCGTTCCCGACGCAAACCGCAGGGATATTCAAGCCTGCGCTGACGAAGCCTCGTGCGTCCAGCCAGTGGAGCACGAGCGCGTGGCCATGCGCAGCGGCAGCCGTGAGCAGCGTCGCCCATTGTAGTCGCCGTCCGTGTCCGTGGTTCTCGACCAGCCACTCGAGCACCACGACGTGGCCGTTGCCAGCCGCAACGCGCAGTGCGTCCTGCACGACCAGCGCGTCGTCGAAGTCCGCCAGGCCGCCGAAGCAGCGCAGCGTCTGCAGCCGCTGCAGCAGCCACACGCTGCCGATGCGCGCGGCGCCGGCGATCGACCAGCGCCGCGTGCCGTCGAGGTACTGGGAGATGGCGTCTGCGACGTGGTACAGCCCCGCCAGCCGCGGCGTCGTCACCACCCGCACGCTCGTGAGCAGCGGCAGCTGGCGCGTCTGCTGCGTGGTGCCAATGGGGCTTGTGGTGTCGGCGTTGGCGACGAATGCGCCGCACATATCGGACGACGTTTGATGTGCCAAGTGAAGAGCTCTTTTTCGAATGATGCTGGCTGCGGGAGAACAGTTCCGTGATTACTGTACGACGGAAGCGGACGAAGTTGTTCTGCGGTTTGTTCTTGTTGTCGGTCGTCTACTGGCGCGAAGAACAAAAGTTCGTTCTGGTGCGGATGTGTCGACGAGCATTAGGTTACGCTGGAGGACATTCACTTGGACAAGGGGTACGCCGTACCCTGTGGTTACACTAGAACTACTGTATCAAATTGAAATTGCAATAATTTATTGTGAGCAGACGTCAATGCAAATTTGAACTTCGACACCACATCTCGAAACACAGATAACAGAATATGCGGCGAGGCATAGCATATCAATAGCAAACAACGAGACCCAGCCGTCTCGTACGATGAACAGCGCGTAGCCCCCACATGGTGTCCACCACAAGCGCAATGTGACTCGCGGCTCCCCCACTAGGACCAATGTTGCCGCCAATTATTTATGGGAGGAGTGTTCTCTTTTACCTGTATAAACGAATATTCCATCCCCTCTTGTCAAGTAATTCTCTTCATCTTCGGGGAGCTCATATCAGTTTATGGAGGCCCTTCAGCATCCATCCGGGTTTCCAGCCACGACTTGCGAGTTCGCGTGGGCATTATTGGCACTTGAGCCCGCCATCCTTGAAGCCACTTGTGTCAGCGAACATGGCGGCGCGTCTGCAGGAGCGACAGCGTAGCTACAAGAAGGGCATCGATGCGGACGTGACGCGCCGGCGTCGCGAGGACACGGCGATCCAGATCCGCAAGACCATCCGCGAGGACCGCCTCAACCAGCGGCGCCGCATGACCGCGACTGTACGTGTGACGAGCTACACATCGAAGACGGATGGATACATTTGGCCTTGACGCGCTGACCGGGAACCGTTCTCTGTGTGCCTGTGTAGGCGGCGTATGGCGGACAGGAAGAGGATGACGCGTTTGACTACGACGGCGACTTCCCCGCGTTGCAGGATGGCGACTGGAGCGGCAACGGCACGCCGCGTGTGTCGGTACGTGCGTGTATTTGAAGGCGACTTGCTCAGCATAGCCGCATTGCTGACTGAGTGGTTATGTGGGTTGCGTATAATGTGAAGGTGGAGGACTTGCCTAAGATCGCGGCGATGATCCAGTCGTTGGATGTCACGGAGCAGACTGTGGCCGTGTCCTCCCTGCGGCGACTGCTCTCTCTCGGTCAGTGGCTCTATTGCTTTCTATTGGCCTACTGGCGTGCAGCTTACTGAGTGACTGGTGCGATTGGCTGTGCAGAACACAACCCGCCCATCCAGGAGGTGGTGAACCTGAACGTTGTGCCACTGTTGGTCCAGTTCCTGCGGCGCCACGACAAGCCCGAGCTCCAGTTTGAAGCTGCGTGGGCGCTCACCAACATCGCATCAGGCACGACACAGCACACGGAAGTCGTCATCAACTCTGGCGCGGTGCCTGTGTTCTGTGAGCTGCTGTTGTCCACGAATGACGATGTGTGTGAGCAGGCAGTGTGGGCGCTGGGCAACATCTCGGGCGACTCACCGTTCTGTCGCGACTACGTGCTGAACTCTGGTGCGATGGTGCCACTTCTGTCGGTGTTGCGTCGAAGCGTCGGCAAGATGACGGTGCAACGTAATGCGACGTGGACGCTGTCGAACCTGTGCCGTGGCAAGCCGCAGCCCGAGTTCAGTCTGGTTCGCCCGGCCCTCGAGCTGCTACAGTACCTTATCCTGTCGCCGGACGAAGAAGTGGTGACGGATGCGTGCTGGGCTCTGTCGTATCTATCGGACGGCTCCAGCGAAAAGATCCAGGCCGTGATCGAAGCAGGCGTCGTGACGCAGATCGTGACTCTGCTCGGCCACTCGCTGGTGTCGATCCAAACACCAGCGCTTCGTACGATTGGAAACATTGTCACGGGTAACGAGTCCCAGACCCAGGTCGCTCTGGATTGTGGCGCACTGCCGCGTCTGCTACCGCTGCTCAAGCACCAAAAGAAGCTCGTTCGCAAGGAAACGTGCTGGACGCTGTCCAACATCACGGCCGGCACGATCGCCCAAGTCCAGGAGGTGATCGATGCCAATGTCATCCCGCCGTTGATCCACCAGCTCACGACAAGCGAGTTCGACGTGCAGAAGGAAGCAGCTTGGGCGATTTCCAACGCGACGTCGAGCGGCACTGTGGAACAGATCAAGTACTTGGTGTCGCAAGGATGCATCCCTCCACTCATCAACCTGCTGGCGTGTCCCGACGCCGCAGTCATCAACGTGTGTCTGGACGCATTGATCAAGATCCTGCAAGCAGGCGACGCCGACGCCGGTATCCACGACGACAATCGCATGGCGCTGTACATTGAAGAGGCCGACGGCGTCGACAAGATCCAGGCGCTGCAGTACCACGACAACGAAGGTGAGGCTTCCATGGAAGGGACGGAAGAACAATATGGACTGACTGATGGAGGGATGACTGTGATTTAGATATCTATGACAAGGCGTCCAGCATCATCCGCGAGTACTACGGCGGGGACGATGAAGAGGACGACTACGCGCTGGAGCCGGCGTTCGACGCGAGTGGCCAGCAGTTCGCGTTCAGCGCCGACAGCGGTGGTGCGCACCATCAGTTCAATTTCCAGTAGAGATTTTGGTGGAGGTATTGATATCATAAATCTACCGATTCTGGTGGCGCCTTTCTCGGTTGATATCGGATCGTTATTATGTTAAAGGGAGGAGAAATCCACGCGATGGAGAGTTGGAGAAGTAGCGGTCAATAGAGGAGAGCTCGCGAGAAGCGATAGCATCAATCAAATGGGGTTGTAGCTTCAGAAGGTCTTCCATTGACTCGCTGACGGCGGCGACAACGGCCTATGTGTAGATGTGTGGCGACCTGGACGCGCTCCTTCTATTCGTGCATGTAGGTCGGGACGATAAGCAGATGCCATTGGTGCAGCCAGCAGCACGCCCTGTTCAATTCACATAACAAACGATCATGGTCAGTCGATGCGCTGCTCGTCGTAACCCCACAAGATCCAAAATGTAACGACGCACCAGAACATCCATAAGCAGAGTCCACACATGAACGCCAGCATCGTGAAGATCCTGCACAACCACACAAAACGCTGTTAGTCGACTGGCCACGTTCAAATGGGATTCCCTCCTCCACGTAGTCAACGTACGATGCGCTGTCGCGGGTCATCTTGCCGGTGACGCCCATGCCGATGCCCGCGCCCATCGCCAGCAGCGTGAGCACGATGTACGTGATGGTGCCGGACACGAGCGGCGCTGGGATCTCCATCGTGGCGAGAGGGTGGACCGGGTGACGAGGAGGCGGCGGGAGGACGGGCTACAGAGACAGGGGCGGAGACAATCGCCTGCTGCTTGGTGATGGAGGTTAATGCCGAGGAGCTCTTCGTCGCGAGGCGATGCGGATGGGATGCGATGCATTCGTGGGGTATTTTTGGCGGCGTAAAAAACCGCACAGGAAAACAAAAAAAACAGAGGAAAAAAACGTTTATTTCACGACAGACCCGAAAGAAAACCGCTGGACTGAAAGATTCGAGGAAACTTACGGAGATGAAAGAAAACCGGTCAGATACCAGTTTATGCTGGACAAGCGGCGGTTTTAGCGGGACACATCGTCCCACTTCCACATGGTCGTTGAAGTTGACTGTGATGGTCGACCGACTTCCAGCCTCACTCAGCCAGCACGAGTCATGCGTCACCATCTAGAACGTTCGGAAGGTCAACGAAGGAGCCAACAAGAAGGTCGATCGCAACGAAAGAGAACAGGCAACGCTGCGGTCCTACCTGCGTTGTGCCGTGGCTGTCTCCCCCGCCCACGCAGAGAACGGTTGGTACATCCGCATCTTCAGCCAATGACGATTTGGCCATCGGCTCTGGTTGCATCTCAGTCTCACCTCGCGTCGTCGAGCGTGAACAGTTCGACGCAGAGGAAATGATCGGCGGATCTGTGTTCACAGCGCATCGTCTTGTCAGCCCTTTCTCGATGCCCAGTCTCCAGTCTGCGTACGCTGGCCGTCGCTGCATTCGAATGCTTGAGACATCCTACCTTCCAAATTGATGTTCTCGAAGGCCAGCGGAGCCATCCATCGTGGATACCATGGGTGCAGTCGGACAACTGCAGCCCAGTCGATGTGGATGCGTGTGTTCACCCAAATCCACAGGCGTTCGCTCACAGCAGCGTAGACGTTCGAGAAGCTAGAATCCAACAGTCACGGACAGGATCCTTGGAGATCCGGATGCGTCATTGTGCATCAGTATTGTACGGTACGCGCACCCTTGTTAATCACACGTTAAGCTCAAGCCCGGTGCCGCACGACCGGGGAGATCCTGAAGTGTCATGTCGCAGTCTCCCAAGCCAGGCGATGGATACGAAAGCGTCATCGTGTTGAACAAACGTCAGCGGTGCTGGTCCTTCGCAGTCTGTGGTGGCGCGATCTCATTTGGCGAGCAGCTCCGCCAAGCTTCTCGAATGGCTGCTTCGAGATGATGACATCATGCGTGTCATTCACAAGACGCCTGTCTCTGGCCATACACAATCACGAATCTGAAATCCGATAAATCCTATAAACGGATGTCCATGCTACAGATTATCGGAGATTATTTTGCTCAAACATGCAGCTTGCTTGGGCAACAGCTGAGGCCATGGAGGAGACGTGCCTGTCTTTACGCGCGCTGGCCCACACTGCCCTGTTGCTGCCGTAACAAACAGCTCTCTCGCCTTCAACAGACCAGTAGACAACCAAAGCTGGAGCTCCCCATGTTGAGTACGCCCACGCTGCGAACAGGCTGGCGTAGTCCGCGGATACCCCATCCAAACGCTCCACTTCCATTGTCAGTACACCCGCCAACGTGTCATCTACAGTATGAAGTTGGGGGTGTATCCACACGTAATGGTGTGAGTGGACAGAGCTCGTCGCGCGAAGCGTTCACGACTGTAGCCATCGAGCTCGTTTGGTGGCTGCAGGACCAGCCGCTGTCGTCCTCCTCAGATTCCCTCGCCTCTCTCTGCTTGTCTATGCGGCCTTTGTCTGTCTATTAGTCTCCCAGACTTAATACTCTGACGTCAATGTGCCATTCGTAATCTTCCGTGTTCCACCAGCTGGAGCTGTCGTCACGTCGTGCCAGCAGCCGGGTTGGGCCTCGCCATCAGCTTTCGCAGGTTCTTCTCAGCCGATCTTTCCAGCTAAGTGCGATTCCTAAACCGTCGAGAGCAGAGTGTAGGTCCTGAGGAGACTCCTTGCGGCCCGGAGGGCAGTGACATGTGAAGTGTGTGGGCACGGGGGATTCAGAGCCCCTCGAGCCAAAAGCTCCCTTGCATCTCGGGCTTATTTCCGCTTTTGCAGCTTCGGGCTCAAGACCTCTTTCCAGCTCTTCTTCAGCGCAGCACCTCCATCCACCATGGCCACCAAGTTCATGAACACGGCCTTCACGGTCAACAGCAAGAACGTCACGTACACGGACGATGAGATCGTGTCCAACTACACGTACCAGGTGACCAAGGTCGAAGGCACCGTGGTGACCCCAGTGGAGGAGAAGTACACCATCAAGACGGGCCGCAAGGTGCCAAAGGTCGGTGTCATGATCATCGGTCTGGGCGGCAACAACGGCTCCACGCTTGTGGCCAGTGTGCTCGCCAACAAGAACAACATCACGTGGACCACGAAGGAAGGCGTGCAGCAGCCAAACTACTTTGGCTCGGTCACGCAGGCCTCGACGGTACGTCTCGGCACCAACTCGAACGGCGAGGGTGTGTACATCCCGTTCAACTCGATCCTGCCGATGGTGCACCCGAATGACCTGGTCATTGGCGGTTGGGACATCTCGTCGCACAACCTCGCGGACGCCATGAAGCGCGCCGAGGTGCTCGACTACGACCTCCAGCGCCAGCTTGCGCCTCTGATGAAGGACATCAAGCCGCTGCCATCGATCTACTACCCAGACTTCATCGCCGCCAACCAGGCCGACCGTGCTGACAACGTGCTCAAGGGCACCAAGCAGGAGAACCTGGAGCAGATCCGTAAGCAGATCCGTGACTTCAAGGCCAGCAACGGCGTCGACAAGGTCATTGTGCTGTGGTCGGCCAACACGGAGCGCTACTCGGACATCATCGAGGGCATCAACGACACCAAGGACAACCTCCTGGAGTCGATCAAGGCCGGTGAGGACGAGGTCTCGCCATCGACGATCTTCGCCGTCGCGTCGATCCTTGAGGGCTGCTCGTACATTAACGGCTCGCCACAGAACACCTTCGTGCCAGGTGTGCTGGACCTCGCTGAGGAGAAGAAGATCTTCGTCGGCGGTGACGACTTCAAGTCGGGCCAGACCAAGATGAAGTCGGTGCTCGTGGACTTCCTCGTGTCGGCCGGTATCAAGCCAGTGTCGATTGTGAGCTACAACCACTTGGGTAACAACGACGGCAAGAACCTGTCGGCCCCACAGCAGTTCCGCTCGAAGGAGATCTCCAAGTCGAACGTCGTGGACGACATGGTCGCCTCGAACCAGCTTCTGTACAAGGAGGGTGAGCACCCAGACCACGTTGTCGTGATCAAGTACGTCCCATTCGTCGGTGACAGCAAGCGTGCCCTCGACGAGTACACCTCGAAGATCTTCATGAACGGCACCAACACCATCTCGATGCACAACACGTGCGAGGACTCGCTCCTGGCCACGCCGCTGATCCTCGACCTGGTCATCATCTGTGAGCTTGCCGAGCGTATTCAGATCAAGAAGGAGGGCGCCGCCAGCTTCGAGCGTCTGCACTCGGTGCTTTCGCTCCTGAGCTACATGCTCAAGGCGCCGCTCGTGCCGCGTGGTACCCCAGTCGTGAACGCGCTGTTCGCCCAGCGTGAGAGCATCCTCAACCTCTTCCGTGCCTGCATCGGCCTGCCAGCCGAGAGCCACATGGACCTGGCCAACAAGCTTGCCAGCGAGATCGCCACGCACAAGTAAGCGGTGCCCACCAGCGTTTACTGTACTCGGAGCAGGCAGAGCGTGTGATGTGAGCTGCGCGCAGGCGAACTCGAAAGCCGCTGCACCCCCTCCCCATGCGTTTGGACTGCGTCCACACTAGCAGCTAAATAACATTCATATACATACCAACCCACCCATGTGAGAGTCTGTCACCACCTTTTCATCCTCCATTGCGGACCTCTGGGAGCTCCTCGCTGCTGCACAGGTGCCATGTCTACGCGTGCCTCGTCAGTCTGCATGAGTGGAGGGCCGCACATTCAACGTGGCCTGTCTCTGGTGGAGCTTGTGCTTCAAAGTTGCCCTTTTGCGTTCGTATCTGATACGCAATCCGGAATAGAACCCGATTGTTCGAATGTATAACGCGTTAGGTTTGAAAAACCTTCCAGCTTTTTGCCGCAAGAGCCACGTGGCTCTGAATCGTTTCACCCCATTGGACAAAAACGTTTAGAACCAATCATGTCCCTTAAATTCAATAGTTTCCACCAATGAAAATGGAGACGTCGGGATGCAGGCCAAGCGGAAGGGACTTTGATCCCAAGACGAGTTGTTGCCGCCCCATTCCTCCACGAGCGCCGCATTACCCCCGTCGACCTCTGTCTATCTATCTCTATCTCAACCATGGTGCGTACATGCATCTCACTCGCACATCAAATGGTTGATGCATGGTCTCACTGTATGGTGTATTGCATCCTTCAGGCGGCCCCAGCGAAGATGCGTCTGCGCTCCGACAAGCACTCGGCCAACATCACCAAGCGCGGTCTCGTGTCCCAGCCTAAGGAGGTGCGTCTGATGTGCTGGAGTGCAATGAACTCTGCGCATGGAATACTAACAATGTAGTTGGTGGTTACAGAAGGAATCTGGCTACGCGGTTGGCCCATGGCTGCTTGGCTTCTTCGTGTTCGTGCTGGTCGGCTCGTCGGTCATCCAGATCCTGCGCACGGCGTCCACGGGCCTCTAAGCGACGCATGGCGACTGAGCATCCAGGGAAAGCTACGGCGTCTCGGATACCTGCAAAGCGCATGATCAGCCGCATCATTAGTTCCACGTAGTATCATATTTTGAACATGAAGTCCCCACATTTACCATCACGCGCGTTCGCAATGCTCACGAATCACCATCACAAAGAGAAGAGGCTGAATTGCTCTTGATTTATCGTTCTTATAAGAATGTGTGGCAATTGACGCGCATCGCCTTAGAGGTCAGTGTGCAGGTGCTCCGTCTCCTTGATCTTCTTGATGAAGTCATCCTTCTCAACGCAGCCCACACACTCGACGTTGCGCTCGCCCAGGATCTTCTTGAGCTGCTTCACACGAAGCTTGGTGTAGTCCGTGGTCGAGTCGGTCTTGACAGCTATTCAAACGAAGAGGAACGCCAATCGTAAGCACCATACCATAGATTCGCTTCTGCCAATTCGAGGTACAATGCGGCACGTACGGTAGCGCATGGAGCAGAAGTCCGGGTTCTTCTTCTCCAGAGCCTTACAGATCTTGAGCGAGTCCTTGCCGAAGTTGACTTGGCGCGCAACGTCCTTCTTCAACGGCTCCAGGAAGTAGCACTGCACCAACATCATCATCCCACATCGTCAGCTGGTCCGTTCAGGATACTCGCTAGATGAGATGAAAACGCACCAGCTTGCTGTCCTTAGCGGCGAGCTTCTTGGATCCGCAGTACTTTTCGACCGCAGCCTCCGCCAGCGCCAGCGTCTTCTTGCCCTTCTCCTCCGTGATCTTGGTGTACACGCCCTTGACATCATCCACGACCTTCACGCACACTGGTATCCAAGAGACTCGTCAGCATACTGACGCATGAATCGCATCCGAGATCCAGACGCGCCACCCACCTTCGCAATCCTTCTGCGCCTCCACAGTCGTCGAGGTGCCGACGATGAGCGCCACCAGCGCCAGCAACAACACACGCTTGCCCATGATCATCTTGGTCGTAGTAGTTGAGATCGCAATGTTCGAGAATAGCTCCTCGTGTGCTGACGTCGAAAGGCAAAACCCACACCGGATTATCACATAGTGCAGGTAAAATCCAAGCGCGCTTAGCAACCTTCTTGAAAGAGTGAGGGAAAACATTAAGCGCGCTTAAGTCAGAGGATCTCAACAGCTCAACCACATCACTTTTCAAGGGTCAGTATCAAGAGGGATGTCCATCAAGGCGGGGTCGCAAGTCGCAGGTGATAGGTTAATAGAGGTTTGGACCACAAAAGGACACAACGCTTGGCCTGCCACGTGGATACCGGGAGGCACCGTGTATGCATTAACAGAGGGAAATGCTACAGCTTGGCTACACCTTGAGATCCGCTTCAACCGTAGCGCGACTGGAGGTCCGTGAAGAAGCCCGAGGTCATTTGCTTGAGCTACAGCACCACTCGAGGTTAGCAGGCCTGTCGCTAGTCCCTTTGCTGAACGGCTGCGTACCTTGTCGGCCTTGTCGGCGACCTTCGACTTGAGCTGCTGCATCTGGAAGGCCGCATCATCGGCGACTGGACAGCGCAGCAATCACGTTAGCTTCATTTGGCAGACAACCAAACCCACCGATTATAGTGCACGTACACTCTGACGACGGCGATCGTCCTCGGCCGTTGCCATAGTAGGCGTCACTGGAGATGGAACGGGCGCCCTGCAGTTGGTTGAGTCGACTGCGGTCGACCTCCTGGGACTCGCTGCCGAAGAAGTTGTCGGACGATATGGACTTGGCATTCTTGTACTTGTTCAACGTGTCCGTGGACCCAGCAGGCGGAGCCGTGACGGCTGGAGCCGCTGGGCGAGGTGGGCTGTACGAGCGAGACTGAGAGCTTGACGCAAAGTTGTCGCTGACGAAAAGAGAACGTCTTCCGTGAGCTCATCGTCCAGCTGTAGGGAGGAAGTACACGCCAACATACTCTTCAGCCGCCTGTAAAGCTCGCGCAAGAGCTTCGTCGTCTTCCAACTGCTTCTTCTCTGCGGCGATCTCTGCCACAACAGAAGCTGGAGCCTTTGGGTTCTATAGCCAAAGCGGAAAGTCAGAACTGCACGTTTCGTCTCCCCACGTCATCAAGTCTCAGCGGCGTACTTCGAACGGAATGTCATCAAAGTCGAAGTCGGCGCCGGTTGAGATCTTCGTGGCTCGTGTCGTCGACAGAGCAGTCGTTTTCTGGTGAGAAATGCAGAATTCGTTAGTGTCACCCCATCATTATAATCGCCTCACCTCACAAGTCACCCACCTTCATTCGCGACTGCAGCTTGGCTGACGCCGTGGTCGACTTCTGAGCCTGCGCACCAAGCAGCACCACAGGGCGGCTAACTTCGAGAGTTCCAGGCGCAGCGGGGGCAGTAGTCGGTGCAGTGGTCGATGCCGACGGTGCAATTGGCACTTCGCGCTGCAGGTGGCCACACGATGTCGTTCGCGTGTCGTTGCTCTCGATGGAGACGTCCTGCACCAGCGCCTCCAGCCCGTCAAGAAGATCGTCCTTCGTCTCCTAGATTGGCAGATGATCGTGATAGGCGTATAAGACGGGTAGCTTATCACACAAGAGTCCAAGATCGGCAGACGAACCTCAGCCGCCGGTTCGATCGCTTGCACTTGCACAGTGCTAGCCTTGACCTTCTTAGCGAGCGCAGTCTTGTACAGCTGCGCACCCTTCGAATTGTACTTGGCTTCAATCTACACATCACAGTATCAGCCTGACTGCATCCTCGTGGCCCCGACTTCCGTGATGGACTTACGCTGGTCATCTCGTGGACACCGTACTGCTTGAAGAACTTGCGCGCCTCCGTGTTGCCGCCTTCGTACATGATCTTGAGCTGATCCTCCGTCCACTCATCCATGTCGATCGATCGCACGAAGGACAAGTGCACGCCCAGGCGGCGGTGGTAGCCAGAGCAGTCCAGGCAGATGAACACGCCGTAGCTCACGGTGGCCCACGTCGGGTTGCGCTTGTTGCAGTCGAAGCAGAGCTTGTTCGCAGTTTGCGTGCGCAGCTTGTGGAACCACGCATCGCGCACCTCCGTTGGCACGTACTGTGGCTTGGAAGCGCTCATCTTCACGTCGGTATGGACAAATGCACTGCTGACTCGTTCAGCTCCTTGAGCTTTTTCACTTTCACGATAACCGACGGGGGAAACCTGTCGGAAATCGTTCATTTTCGACAGTTCAACTTCGTCGAAAATCTAATTTCCGACTGTAGCCATCGTCGGTCACAATCAGCTCTCACCGAAAGATGGCGAGCAGCCAAGCGCCACAGGCATCTCGCGCCACACCACTCGTCTGCCGCAGCCATCATGCGCAGCAGATGAGTAGCTTGTCCTCTTTATCTTCCATGGGGCAATCATCATGGCGAGGGGGTCATGGATGTTCATTTGATGGTAATTATAGCGCCAGTGAGGGCAAGTGAACGAGCGACCAGTCAGAGAGTGAGCGACCCCTAGGCAAATCCTCACTGATCGATGCTGTAGGAAGAGCTTACAGCAAATCCAATGTATCCGCGTCCGTCTCCGCAGTATCTCAGGCCTTCAGTGGATGGTGTCGCGACCTCGCCACGCAAGAAACTCAACGTGAAGAGTGTCCGCGAGACCTTCGCGCTGCCAGCGATCCATCAGTTCACGCCCGTGTTGACAACGGCAGCATCTCGACCAGCTCTTAGTCCACACGGCGCGCTAGATGGAGATGCCGGAGGAGCATTGGAGTCGAGTTTGTCGCCCTCACTGGTGAAGGGCGTGCGGCCCAATGACCCGTCGTCACCACTCCCTTATCAGCCCAGCAACCCCCGCAGCATCGACAAGAAATCCCCACGTTTGCGTCCTCAGCCGCTGCCTCCAGTGGCTGTGGCTGCTGTCGCCTCACGGACTGACCAAGATCTGTACCGGTACAGTCAAGGCACAAGGCAGCGCATGGCGATTCGACCGCTGTTTGAGCAGCGCCGAGAGGAAGAAGCCGAAGTCGCGCGACGGATCTTGACGTCTCGAGAGATCGAAGGCCCACGAAGCCACGGAAACAGTGGCCACGACCAATTTGGACGAGAAGAAGATGAAGAGCGAGAAGGCGATGAAAGGTCACTCTACAGACAGAGCAGGTCGTCATCGTCGCGTCGAGCCACCACGCCGATCACGGCGGGTGAGATCGCTGATCTCCGGTCGTCTCCACATAGTTTCAAGAGTTCAAGTGGCTCCACGCGGAGCATCAGAACGCCTCGTTCGGGGCAAGAAGAGAGTAACACTGGTAGTCAAGGTGGGCCAGCGGCAGAGCGAGATGAGCGCGTGAAGCTGAATGACGGAGACGGTGAAGAGGACGACGAAGATGGCGTGAAGCTGGTGAATGTGCGCTTCAACACGCCCACACCGCCGTCGTCTGCGGGTCCGAGCCGTTCTCATATCACAGCGAGCAGTGCGCGAGCTACACCAGAGCACTCCAATATAGAGTCGAGCTCCAACACTGCAGCTCCGCATCCACCTGAAGAGGACGTGACGCCATCAAACCTGCACGGATCGTCTTCTGGAAACGTCAAAAGCCCGTCAACTTTCCACGAACCGTTCCTGCAGAAGCGTGCATCGAAAGTGAATTGGCTCTTGAGAACACCATCCGTCTCCTCGCCTCTGTCACCGCAGGACCAAGCCACCCTTGCGAAGACCGCAGCACGACGGAGCCCACCGCCGCCTGCCGCTGTTTGCTACAAGCTGCTGTGGAAGGATTCCAGAACGGCTCGGAACGATGATGGCACGCTCGGCCAACACGAGATGCGTGTGCTGTTGGGTTCGAACGGAAAAGCCCACGTCTCCGTCCAGTCAAGCAATGGACGTGGTGGTGAGCAGGATGCCAAGGTCGAAATCACCAATGCAGACTTGCTCGCGTCGACGAAAATGCGGCCTGACCTACCTGTGATGACTCCGAAATGGGCCAAGTGGCTGCTGTCGCGCATGGAGAGGGACGCCCACGGGGTGTGGTTCCTGCGCGTCCAGGATATGTTGATGATGGAGGACTGCTGCGTCTTTGAGGAGGACGTCGTGATCGCACTGGGCTCTCCGAGTGAAGTACCTGGACAGCTCCACACTCAGGAGCAGCCCCATACGGTCGGCGTGGTGATCTATCTTCTCGGTGGAGACGAGAATGACGCGGCTTCTCTTCTGGTCCACGCGCGTGACCGGTCGTCCACTTCGCACCCACCTCCTCTGACAGAGGTGATCCTCACGAGCCACGAGCTCGAGACGACTGCCAAGGCGTTGGGCTTCATGGAGGCAGTTCCCGATACCGTCGAGCCGGCGCCTGAAGTGACTACGACTCTACTGCATGGGCTCATGCGAAAGCTTGTGCGGGACAAGGACTTCCTGCGTCGGGCTGTCGCCGAGAGTAAAGCTCTACGCCTCGCGCTGAAAGCCGGACTCAATATCACCGAGTCGACAAACAGCGTTGACGACTTGCCCTTTCGAACGGGAAGCCGAGCTGCGACAGCGATGCGTACTGCGTCGAGTGGACTGGACGGCGGGCTGTCGAACGACGATGGCAGTATGAAAATGGACGCCAACGCCGTGAATCGAACGATTGCTGAGTACGAAGCTCAGGGCATGACGTACGCAAGCCCCGAGATCCAACACCTCATCCGTGGGAACGAACAGCTCGCAGAGATTGCCTTTCTCGCGCAGGCGTACCTCGAAGACGCTGTGCTTGGAGCTTTCACGTGGTTCCAACGTCGACAGGCAGTCGAGGCGTACGCTGCTAGCTACGTTTGTGGCGATAACGACTCTGTTGCACTCAGTGAAGGTGTTCGAGCGAGAATTGAGGCTGCCAAGCAGGCCAAACTCGAGGATATTGCAACGCGATCCATCATCGAAGACATGATCAATGATTTTATCGCCACGGAATGTCGGATGGAGCTCCACCATGCGAAGTATTCGGGTGGCTACGACGATTACTACGCCAGTAAGGTGCAGGCCACGTTCCGCATGAGCTACCACCGCCGCGACTACGTCACGAAGCGCCACGTCAGATTGCGTGCAGCGCAGCTCATCCAGGCGCTGCAGCGTGGCATTTTGGCCCGACGGAAGTACTGCGAGATGCGAGTCGAGCGTGAGAAGTACATGTTCTACGGCTTCCGTTCGAGCTTGCACAGTACGACAGCAACTCTGGAAAACCCACGGCAACGAGCGACGGATTTGGCTCGCGAGACCGAGAGACGCCGGCAGACGTTCCTCATGCAAGTTCTGCACGGGTATGTGGCGGAGCAAGGGCTCCCGCTTCCGTTCCGAGTATCCCCAGAGTTGGTACAGACGCTGTTCAACGAGTACAGTGCCGTCGTGGGGTGTACAGCCACGCTAGGGGATAGCGTTGCTGCTGTTTTGATCAGCAGCCGCCACCCGCATTCGCCAAAGAAAGCCGAGGCGAAGGCGCCGCCCCCACGACTCTTTGGCAGCCAGGAGATCCACGCGGCGTTGGTCACAGCACTGCGGATGCAGTACGACGAAACGTACGGACTATCGTCGAGTATCCGCCGCATCGACGCGAGGGAGAGGTCCCCCACGAAAGCGCAGCTCATGATCGGCAATGGATTGAAGATCAGGCAGAGCATAGCATCGCAAGGCGTGGCGTCGTCGGACGAGAACACGCCTCCTCGTTGGCTGCTCAAGACCAGCGTTGCGTTCCAGCGTGCAAATCGCAATCGCCTGGTGGCTCTGCGGCTCACACAACGGACGGCCGGCCAACGAGCAGCTCACCTGGTCGCGTTGGACTACCGCAACCTGCTCCGTGAGAGTTTCCAAGAATTCGACAAGTGCCGAGCCATTTGGGAAGACACCATCCGCTCCCGCAAGCGGCAGACGCTGGAGTTCGACGGCTTCTCGGTCGACGAGCTGGTCCAGTACGCACTCGATCGTCTCATGCTCGCCGTGAAGGACTGGGGCCTCGATCCGGAGCCTCTCTTTGAGGCGTTGAATCTGTGTCTTCTCCATCGGCTTGGCAAGCAGGCGATCGCACTCACAGAGCAGGCGTTCAATCGGTTCGCGCAGGGCGTGAACGAAATGCACGGCAAACGCGACATCTACCCTTTGCGCGACGAGATCTCGCAGGAGCTGGAGGAGTTTGAGCAGCACCTCGCGTTGCGGTGTCTCAATATCGCCAACGACAGCGTCGAAACTGTACCGCCCAGCGAGATCCTGCACATTGTGCTCACTGGCAGCGTCGACGACGAGTACTTGCGCCACGCGCTGCCATCGATCTTGCCGATAGCCAGCGTCGCAGAGAAGGCCAAGCTCGCAGACAAAATGGTGCGGGGTTACGCCAATGCGCTGTATGGTGACGCGTTCAACTCGATCTGCTGGAGTTGTCTGGACACGGCCGAGAACGTGACCGTGGAGGCCGCGCAGTTTCTGGAACGCATCACGCGACGCCCAGTGGCAGACGAGGATTCCGATGGTGACGTCTCGATCACAACGAGGGCGCTCTATCTGCTGACTGGCTCCCAGGCGCTGAGATTTCTCCAGTTTCTTGCCAAGGTCGCGCACTTCAAAAGGCCACTGCAGCGCCGCGTGCTGGAGCATCTCGCGCCGTTTACTCAGGACGCGGAGTTGTATCGACTCGCTAGCGTCGTCTGTTCGATCGACAGCTTCGACGTCGTCACGCGGTTGTTCGACGAGTGCTTCGACGCCAAGGTGCTGTACAGCACGACGCGCTTCTGGGTCCAATACGGCGCATTGTACGGAGAAGAACCTGCAGAAAGAGCACGAGCTTCGTGTGTACAGGGGCATTCAGATGAGAGAGAGACCACCGGAACGGAGGTGGTTGGCTCGACTGAACCACCGGAAGACCCTCCCCAGGAGTCTCCAGCTGCGCTGAGCGAGACGACGAGGGCGTCCGAGGATCTGATCTCTGCTTAGCCTGTAGACTGCGATTGTACACAAGTAGCTGCAGAATTAACAATGACACAGGATAACCACATCATCACTCTCTGCCAGCATGGGATCTTGGGCGGAAAATGGTAGGGGGTGTATTACATCCAGGGTAGACGCCTACTCACTCGGTGGGTGTCTCGACTTGCCCGAAGATCTGACGCACGCACTCGTCGCGCAGCCGTTCGCCATCGCGCCGTCTCCCCCCTTTTGTCACCGGTCTTCCGCCATAGTATATCATCACGCTTGTATTCTTCTCGCTTCTCTTGTTATGTGTAGGCGCGTCCCGTATTTACTGCTGCTCCTCCGTGCGTGGCGCGAGGAAGCCGCGCGACTTCTTGAACGCCTCTGGCACGATGGGGCCGTCGTACTGGTCCGTCGGCAGGCCCATGGATCGTCGCATTGGCACGACGACCAGCGGCAGCGCGACGGCGACCGTGCCGATGGCGAACGACAGCACCACGACCGGCTCGCGGTCGGCGTAGAAGCGCGCAAAGCGACCGAGTCCTGACAACATCTTGCGGCTTTGGTCTTGATTCCTCCAGGCTCTTGGGCTTCCAGGCACGAGGAGCTCACCGCCGCAAAATGCCACGCAAGGGCCGTGGATACTCTACTAAGTACGAAATGAACCGCGGTTCAGATCGCACCTAATCGAAGAGTGTCGTACTTAACCAAAACCCGTATAATATGATGATCGGATATTGGAGGGAGGTGAAGTAGCTGCTTGAGTGAAAAGATCAAGACGCTTCGCACGCGCTATCACGAAAATGGGCGAGGAGAGGCAGGTGGATGCCGTGCTGTATGCGGAGTTCGACATCGACAAGGGCAGCACGCTGCGCGAGAGCTACCCGCGCGCGATCCCGGACTACTCGCCCGAGTTTTTCGCGGACGTGATGCTGCCCGAGGGCGTCCACAACCGCCAGCAGGACTTCACGATCTTCTTCCTCAACCGCGACAAGCGGCAAGACGCCGTGGCCGCCACGGCGACGGAGGCTGCGTCTGGCAGCGAGACGCAACAGGAAGAGAAGCAAGACGAAAAAGACCCTCTGAAGGAGTTCATGTACTGCTTCAGCGTCGTGCGCACGCACCATGACGCGACGGTGCGACGCGGCGCGCGCGTCAAGGCTGTCGCACTCTGTTCACGCCACAAGGTACTTACCGCTGTGTCTCTATAGATAACCGGTGTTTAGGCATGCTTCTAAGCTGATGAACTATTGGAGTAGTTCTCGTTTGCGTTTAAGAGCGTGTTGGAAGTCGCGGTGTCCAAGCTCGCGGTCGCCAAGGACGAAGCCGAGACCAAGCACATCTTGGAAGAGCTGTACACCGTTGCGAATGCCGTGCAAAGCGGCGGTGCACGCAACATTTCGGATGTTGAGAGGCGCTTGCTAAAGTCGCAGATTGACGTGACTGGCTCCAAGTCACTCGTCGAGCAAAAGGCCCAGGAAGAGTCCTTGTACTACCACACGACGGCACAGTGGGGCGAGCAGAAGATTCCACTCAAGTTCAAACTGTGCAGCACGGAGGACCAGTTCGACGAAGGTCTCCTGCGTCGACTGCTGCTCAAGTTTGGCGAGCAGAGTATGGTTCTCTACAACGCTGTACTCACCGGCCAGCGTGTGTTGGTCCTTGGATACAACCAGCCAGCTGGAGATGTGTGCAACTACGTGCTGGCCATGAGCTCGCTTGTGTGTCCGCCTCTGTCCGGGCTCATCCAACGCCAGTATCCGTACGCGAACCTCACCGATCTGAGCTTTCTGTCGACACCAGGGTTCATCGCTGGCGTGACGAACCCAATGTTCAAGTCGAAGCGCGACTGGTGGGACGTGCTTTGTGATATCTCCAACGGCGAAGTGTTGCTAAGCGCACAAGCCGAGCGAGACGAGTTCGAAGCCGCTGATCGCACGTTCGTGCAAGAGGTACAACGTCCGACTGTGTCTGGCGAGTTGTTGGTCTGTGGTTCTGATGGCCTGGCTCGATGGCGACAGGTCCTTGACGGCATCCACGCAGGATACAGCGAGGAGTGGGTTCGATGCCAGTTTGAAGAGTACACGCTCCAGGTATGGTACACTGCGTATCGCCTTTGGGCTAGAAGATGGTCATTGCTGACTGTGCTGGCGTAGAATGTGGTGGATCTTGCCATGGGAGAGGCAAACTATATGGACGTGGAGGCCCTGGCGCGGAAGACAGCGATGAACAACAGGCGCATCACGAAGTGGGCCCGCACGGACAACTACAAATCGTTTGTGGACACGCGCCAGCTCATCAAGTCGCACACGGACGCGTTCAACATATCCTTTTCGCGCCATGTCTGCACTATGTCTTGACCAGCCTCGCGCTGTATGTTCGCTATGGGTGGACGGTTTCTTTAACCGCATGGATCTCCGTGCTACCTGTTGGTTTGGTGTGCTGTGTTTGTTTGTGTGGTGATTACGCAGGGAAAACTGGTATTGATCTGAAGAAGCACATTCGCTGGTTACAAGGCGACATGGTCATCCCGGACGACAGCCACGTCGAAAGCATCTACGCCGACTTGGCTTCGTTGCTGCACACAGAGCAAGAGCTGCAGGAGTTCCTGAGTTACTTGCCGTCAACACGCGGCGGTCTCCAGGCTGTGGCACAAGGCATCTACCATCCTTCCATGAGCGTCAAGTACAACACCGTCCTCTTGCTGCAGCGCCTCGAAAGCTTTCCGTCGACGGCTTCCAGCCTCCAGCAGCTCAACGCGTTCGTGCTCATGACCTACCAGCGCATCCACAATATCGTTCAGCCAGACGTCCGGCAGTGAGACGTGGCCAGCTATGAAGAGAAAGACGGCGTGCGCACACAGCCACAAATGAACTTGCAATACACGATCGTTTTCTTGTGTCTGTGATGATGGGACTCGTGTATCATGATCGCGAGGTGAGGAACTTGGCAAACTCGTCGATGTGATCGCCAAACAACCCCTGCACGACGTCGTCGTTGGCTGAGTGGGTTCTCGACGGCGCGAGATCGGGATCGGCCTCCATGCAGAGCCGTTCAAACTCAAAGTCGCCGTGGTCTTCCTCTTGTTCTCCACTGGCTGTGCTTGCGACTGGCGAGTCCTCCTTCAAAAAGGAAAATACTTCCTCTCGCTCCTTCTGCTTGGCTTCGTATTGCTTTTTCTGCTGCTCCACCTCATTCAAGTCCACGACTTTGCTGCGAGACAAGAGGTTCACGTAGGCGGATGGAGGCCTGCCTTCCTTCGATCCTTCTGGATACAAAGGCGCCTTCGTCGAGTTGAGAAAGCCGCGCTTGACCACAGAGGTTTTCTTCTGCGCTGGCTTCGAAGACTGCTTTGAATGCTGGTTGTCTGCCGTGGGCTCGATCACCTCTATCAATTTCTTGGGAGGTGGTTGCTCCTTCGCCGCAGTCTTTGCTTGCGGCTGTGGAGCCGGTGGAGGAGCCACGTGGGTCCCTGCGGGGGCGATGAGAAACTCACTCGAGGCGGTGTCCTGTTGGCTCGTGTTTCTCTTCTTGAGCAGATCGACTGGCGAATCCATCATAATCTTCACGGCTGTCGGGTCTTTGGCTGTTTTAGCCGCTGGAGTCTGCAGCTCACTAGCCTCGAGTTGGTTGTCGGCCGCGTTTTCTTCGTGGAACTTCACGTCAAGCGTTCGGGTCTGCTGCTGCTCCGGGTCGATGGGGAACTTGGCCGTGAGGATCTCGCTGCCGATGCTAACGCCGCCTTTGTACAGGCTCTTGATGTACTTGCCCACAGCCGACACCAAAGTGATCTTGGCGTCTTGCTGCACCCACGTGATCGCGAGGCTCATGACGTCTCGCTTGAACTTCGCGTCCCACGCACACCGCTCAAGAACCCACGGGTGGAAGACAACGTCGATCGCACGGCACGGAGAGCCGTTGAAGTCCTTGATCTCCCTCAGCTTCCCGATCACTAACGGGATCTCGAGGTTGTTGGTCGTGGGCACTGCTCGCGTATCACGAGGCACCTCTTTGGCGGAGTTGGGGTTCTTCGGGATATCCACGATCTCGTGCGAGCACAGGTTGAGGAAGAGCTTGAGTTCGACCATTTGCTGCTTCACAGGCCCGAGCATCGTGCACTTGACCACGTAGCCTGGGTTCGGATTGAAATACCGCGGCCGCTTGGGCTTGTCGTCGTCGTTTGTGGTTGGCGGGCCGTCTTTGAGCTGGTCGGCGATGAAGGTCTGGTACGCCGCTGGATCGTTTTCGGCCATCTTGTCCAGCGTTTTCCAAAGCTCCATGGCCTCCTTCCCGAAATCCTTCGGTTCGAGACCCATTTGTTTGGCCATCTCTCGCATGCGGACGTCATTCAGCAGCGGGTTGCGGAAGCTCTCCGCGTCCTCCCCACTCCTCGCCGGGCGTTTGTTGTGGAGGATGCCGTAGTTCATGGTTGTGACTGTCGGTAGTGTCTTTCAGGCTTATTTCAATTGGATCTTGGTGGAATGAAGAGCTCGTAGAAATGTAGAAGGCGCGGCTCATGGATCGCCAAGAGGCACGTCTCTTCGTGATCCATCCCTCCAAAACGAATATTTTCAGGAATCATCTTTGCTACGATGTGGATTTTTGACAGGTTCCAGTCATGCTGCGTGAGTGTAGCGAGACGGCCCACCTGAACGTTCTTGTGGCCATTTTCTTGGCCCAACGCCAGCATCAATCAGCCAATCCGAGCAAGTGTTGATGTTGCCTCATGGGAGTGATGCAATCCGTCGGAGCTTCATGGCAAATTGTTTGGTGGAAGCTTGCCGATCGCCGACGGTTTACATCATGAGCCGAGCGTCCCGCAAGCCGGTGAGTCTCCCGTTGCCATGCCTATTGCTGGACACTCCGTCGTCACAAGAACTTCCTTCACGCTCGATCCTCCGTGACATGTCCATCCTCGGTCATTCGTCTGCAAGGTCTGGAGTCTGTTCGGACGACCTTCGCGTCACATTCCACATCAACTCGACTTGAATGATCAATCAAAAAGTCCCGACTGCATCATTCAGCGTTCGCTCCTCAACACCCCAGCGGCTCGTCGACCACGATGGCCTTTGAACCGAAGCTCGACCGCATCCAGCAGCTCCGCGCTCTGCCGGAGAACAGCACCAAGAACCTCGTGCCTGTGTACCTCGATGCCGTCGCCGACCTCGACACGCCCGTGAGCGTGCTGCTCAAGCTGCGCGAGGGCCAGAAGCACTCGTTCCTGTTCGAATCCGTGTCGCCGGGCGAGAAGATTTCGCGCTACTCGTTCATTGGTAGTGGTCCATTGAAGGTCATTGCCACGGGCGAAGGCCACGAGTACTCTGGCGATCCGCTTGTGAACCTTGAGAAGGAGATGAAGCAGTACCGCACGGTGGTGCTGCCGGAACTGTCCGTGCCGATGACCGGCGGCGCCGTGGGCTACTGCAGTTTCGACGCCATCCGCCATTTTGAGCCGAAGATCGCGCCGTACATCGACCGCCAGAAGGACGTGATGCAGATTCCAGAGAGCATTTACATGTTCTTCGACACGGTCGTCATTTTCGATCACGTGTTCCACTCGCTCAAGATCGTGTCGCACTGCCGATTGGATACTGATGACATCGCGGCCGCCTACGAAGAAGCCAAGCAGAAGATCCTGAAGGTGCGCGATGCGCTTGAGAAGCCACTCGTTCGCACGTCCAGCGGTTCGCACGCGAATGCTGTGGCGGGACCTCACAAGATTGACCTCGAGAAGGCCTCGAACGTTGGTAAGGATGGCTACATGGGCTTCGTGCACAAGCTCAAGGAGCACATTGTGGACGGTGATATCTTCCAGGCTGTGCCGTCGCAGCGTTTAACCGTTGATATCCCGAAGGAGGTCAGCGCTTTGGACCTGTACCGTCAGATGCGTGCGCTGAACCCGTCGCCGTACATGTTCTTCCTCGACCTGGGCGACGATTTCCAGGTCGTCGGTGCCTCGCCAGAGATGCTCGTCAAGGTGAACCACGAGCGCATTGTGGAGACGCACCCGATTGCCGGTACGCGTCACCGTGGCAAGACTGACGAGGAGGACGATGCGCTCGCGGAGAACCTGCTCGCGGACCAGAAGGAGCGTGCCGAACACATCATGCTCGTGGACCTCGGCCGCAACGACGTCGGCCGTGTTGCCAAGCCGGGCACCGTCCGCGTGGATGCTTTGATGAAGATCGAGAAGTACTCGCACGTGATGCACATTGTGTCGGTTGTGAAGGGTGAGCTGCGCGAGGACAAGACCGTGTACGACGCCTACCGTGCGATGTTCCCTGCCGGCACGCTGTCGGGTGCCCCGAAGGTCAAGGCCATGGAGCTGATTTGTTCGCTCGAGACTGAGCGCCGTGGCCTCTACTCGGGCTCGGTCGGCTACTTCTCGTTCAGTGGATTCCTCGACACCGCGATTGCTATCCGAACGATCGTGGTGAAGGATCACAAGGTGTACTGCCAGGCCGGTGGTGGCATCGTGTACGACTCGGACCCGTTCGACGAGTACATGGAGACGGTGAACAAGCTTGGCTCGGCCGTCCGCACGGTCGAGAAGGTCATCGCTCACAAGGCAACGCACTAGATCATGAATAGTAGTCAGGAGGAGCTACAAGGTCCTCGGTTCTACTGAGGATTCGTGAAAGACAATTGCTCGCGTTTTGATGTTGCCGCTGATTGATGGTTCCAGTAATTTTCTCGATCAGTCCGCTTCAGTCAAGTGAGGATTTCCTCGCAAAGGGGTAGGGTCTCGAATGCCAAAGCAAGCAGACGCGTCCGCTCAAAAATCATGGAGACAAAAGCGAAAACCCAAACACCCACGCGCGCGACTTGTTCCAGCTCGGTGGTTTTGGACTTTTGCTCACTCGTTGTGTTGATCTCCGCGGAGTCCGCTCCGCCCCCCCACTCCCAGCAGTTGTTGTGTCGCCCCGCCGCTCTGCTCTGTGCCTCCTGCGGCACACTTTGGATTTTGCTCTCCGCCTCACGCACGGTGCGGCCAGGTGGTTTTCTTGCACGCCTGTTGCGGCAAGTGTCTGTCGATCACACCCACTTTTGCCACTCGACTGCCTTTGGCTTGAAGGAAACGAGGCCCTTGAGGTGAAGCGAGCAACCCAGTGCGATTATCAATAGGTGGCGTCATCCTCCTCCGCCACGTCCGCTCCGCTCCAGAATACCAAGAGGAGCTGAGAACACTTTTGCTCCGCGGCGGACTGTTCCGGAAACCCCTCCACACATAGCAACCGCGTATGGGCCGAGAGGACGACATGGGGGACCCCCCACGGCGGGGAAATATGGGGCCGCCAGGGGCCAACTCGCGGGGGAAGCGGGGGGACGCGCGGCCGCAGATGAGCTCCTCTGCTGCGCCACCGCCTCCGCCGTCCGGAGGACTCAAGTACGACCCCACGGTGGCGGCCACGAGCTACGCCAGCGACACGTATGCGACCTACCAGCACCAGCCGTACATGGCAGAGGAGATCGCGAACGCCAACGCCAGCAACAAGCGCAAGCGCGTGAAGAAGGAGCGCGGAGAGGACGAGTGGATGCCTGCGCCTCCTCCTCCGCCGCCGCCTCCGCCGTCGATGATGGTCCCAGCGCATGAAATGGCGGACCCCGATGCGAATATGCACATGATACCCACGATCCTCCACCGCTCCAGCTCCTCCTCCGTCGCGCACGCGGCTGCCGCAGCGCCAGTTCCTCCGCCGTTTGTCGGAGCGTACCCGTCCTCCACCACGACGGTATTCAACGAGGCGCCGATGGAGATCCGCAGCTTTGCCGAGACGGAGCGGAGACGGCAGGCCGCGGCCGCCGCCGTGGCTCCTCCAGGAGGAGCGCTAAGCCATTTGGTGCACGCAGTTGAAGATCCGGCGGCCGTCGTCCCGCCAGCGGCCTCGGCGACCAAATCGAGTCGAAGCAGCAGCAGCAACGGCATGGCATTGAGTTGGAACAGTCGCGGCAACGCCACCATGTCGGTGTTTGACGTGTTCTTCCCACTCCACAGCCGCAACAAATCCACGAGCCACACGACGACCAGCGTCTCCACTGCTCGAGAATCGAAGCGAAGACGTCGGAACCAAAACGGAGACGCGAGCAGCGCAGCCTCCAGCACAAGATCCAGTCGACGGAACGGCGCTGCTGCGTCGGCCCCGGAGAGTCCGACGCTGGACATGTTGCGGTTCGCCGTGGACTCGTTCAAGCTCATCCCGCAGGGCCTCGTGGACCGCATCGACCACCGGCTCCGGCCCGAATTCGTGGTCGCGCTGATCGGCAAGCACGTCGACAACTGGGTCAAGCGGGCCGGGTTCGACGACCAGAACTTTCTGCAGGAGATCACGACGCTGCTGAACGCGTACTACCCGTGCAACTACGCGACGATCCTGGACGACGTGCTCGTGGGCTTTGTGTTCAAGCGGCCCGAGTTGATGGAGCGCATGCTCAAGGTGATGATCGAGCGGCTCCAGAAGACGGGCGAGTCGGCGAGCCCCGCCAAGTATCCCGTGATTGAGTCGTTTGCAAGGCGCTGCGGCCTGAAAATGGCATCGCAACGAGACCAAGCGCGGCACGACTTGGCTTGCATGACGGTACTGCGTCTGCTGCTGGAACGCAATACGGAAAAGTATATGCTGAGTCCTTGGATTGCCTCGTGTGCTTCATTCTGTAGTGATGAAGTGCTGGGTGTTCTGTGGGAGGCGCTGCTGCGGCCACTCGTGGCCACTGGCAAGTCGGCGAGCGAAAAGTGGGCGATTCGCGAGCCGCTGGACCAAATATTCGAGCTGCTTCGAGAAGAAAAGCAGCTCACTCGGCATGGAGAGACCGAGATTCCGCGACTTTCGATGACGATGATCAAGAGGATCGTCCAAGACCCGTCGTTGGCGGAGCTGCATCGCGCACCCGTCACCTGCGAGGCGTTCGAGATCTTCTTTGGCCACGCCACGAGCCACTCGACGCGGTTTGCTGAAGATTGGGTGGCTTTTGAAGAGAAGACGAGCTCTCGTGAAGAAGCCGTGGCGAAGGTCATCGATCTAACGGTTGAAAACTGCGAGCGGCTCAGCGTGAAGAAGACAAACTGGTTCATTCGGCACATCCTCAACGTCGTGGTGAGCGGCGACGCCCTTCCAAGACAATTGCTGGAAGCCATCTTTGTTCAGCACACGGGTTTATTACTCGGCGGCGTCGATAAGCTCGAGATGGAAGAGCTCCAGTCTCTTCAGCAGAACGAGTCGAAGACCAACGGAAAGACGCCTTCAAGTATTGTTGTTGGGAAGGTGTCGCCGAACGAGAAGAACATCGAGGCCGGCATTATCACGCAGTTGGGTATGCTCGTGGAGTTTCTGCGCGCGATGCCAGGCGATCGAGGGTCCTCAGTCGTTGCCATTTGGTCCGAGCAGTGGTGTCGATCGCATGTTCTCGTGCCGTGGACTTACGTGTGGGGAATCGTCTCGGCTGCACTCGACATCACTGAAGAAAGCAGCAAAGTCGGTCGTGCGTTTGTCGCGTTTGCTGCTCGTTTCGTGAAGCAGTATCTCCAACGGCTACTGGAAAACAATCATGCCAAGCAGCTCGTGGGAAGAACGACGCGTATTGTCAACGCGTTGCTTAAGTCGTCTTCGTCGGAAGCTTCGAGGCAACTTTTCATCTCCGTGCTTGAAGCCGTTGCGTCTACATCCAGTAAATCGACTGATGCAAAGCGGATGTGGAGTCTGCTTGCGACGGCGTTGGCGGATCAACTGGCCGTTGGCGACAGTCACCAGAAGTCCCCTGATGCAAGTCCAACACGAGTTGATATCGTTCCAGTCCGCCAATCTCGTCCCCGAGTCGCGTTGCTGGAGATGCTACACACCCTGACATCTCAAGAAGACTCGGTGGGCCGAGTTGTGCGCGAAGAACTGCTGCTGCGACGGAGAATCGGCGTGGTCATCGTCGACATCGTTCGTAGTACCGATGGCGCGGAGACGGAGGCCGCGCTCAAGATTCTCGCCGAAGTCCTTCGAAGGACTGGGTCTGCAATGGAGACTCGCGAACTGTGCCCTCTGTCGGTTGTCGAGTCAGTCGTGGCGCTCGCGTATCGTGCTCGACTCGTGGCAGCTCGCCGGCAAGCCATTGCATTCCTGGACAGCGTGTCGTGCTCGGATAGTCAACGCGCGAAGCTGCTTCTCTGGTCTCTGCTGCGATCCTGTACCAGCAACTGCTGCGGCTGCTCCTCTCCAGCACGTCGGGTAGTGTCAGCCGCCCACGAACAGTCCGAGCCAGCGTCGTCCTTCGCAGACCTGACCAAGCTCGTTCTCCAGCGGTCGTCAGACGACGTCATTCCTCAAATCGGAGACTTCATTCAGCAGCATATCGTGTCGTGCGGCGCCGAGCGAGGGCGGTGGAACCAGTATCTCGTGTTTGTGCTGGATCGTGTCGTGCAACTGGGCTGGCATCGAGTGGCCACTGCACCGCGCGTGGTCCATTTGGTTCTGAGCCCATTCGGCTCGGCCGCAGAGGCAGATTTCAACAAGCCGCTGCAACTCCGTCTCCTCAAGTCACTGTGTCTGGCGCTGCTGAGTGCGAAATCGACGAAGACGACGCACAAGCTGCACGCTAATGCTTGGGACCAGGCTGCGCGGCTCCTTGCGAGCGAGCAGCTCACGGCGACGCTCACGCGCATCGGCGCCCAAAGCTCCAGTGCAACGGCAGCAGCCTTATCAAGATCCATCGTGGTGCTCTGTTCGCAGATCAAGCGATCTGTCGGGACAAGTACCGTGTTACCATAGAGGACTCCATGCGAAATGAAAGCGCGGACTCCTCCAAGACTTCCAGGGCACGAACTGATGATAGTAAAGCCTCCGACGCAGCCGGCCACGAAGTGAGCGCCGATAGAATGTAATAATGAAGCGAAGGCGGTGAAGACCACAAGCTCGCTGCGCATCCGTCGTTCCGGTATTTGCAAGATGGTGGATTGACCCGCTTGGTTCTAACTCGGACTCTCTCCTTCCAGGCTGGGGCTTTCAACGGGCACGCTCCACACGCATTGGCCCGTGCGGGCGTTTCGGAAGAAGCGCTCTGCTGACGGGAAGCGTGCGCTGATGTCTTCCATTTCGCGCCAGTCGGAGTCGCCCACGCGCGCAACCTCTCGAGCTCTCCACGCTGAGATCTTGCTCGGCCCGGCGGCTTTGTAGATCCCTTCAGGAGTCCGCTCTCGCTGGAGGCGCAGGTAGTTCTCCACGACCCATTCGTTGGACGGGTCCACGTCAATGGCACGGCGGTACAGCAGCTCTGCTCGGTCCAGGTCGCCACGGACGCACTGCAAGAAGACCGCGAAGTTCCCTATCGTCTGTACGAGTGACGCAGTCAGTTGAGTCAGTGGACCTGTGTGCCAATCGAAGGGTACGCACGTGAGGGTTCTTGGGCTCGAGGAACATGGCCCAGCGGAAGCAGCTCCGCTCGATCTCAGGGATGGCAATCTCAAGGTCCCCGTTGAGGGCGACGCGCGCTGTGTCCAGCAGCTGAAGGCCGCGAGTCCACGTTTGCTTGGCCGGGTATCGACAGGAGAAGATCAGTAGGACGGCGAGTCCGATGAGAGCTGGAATATGGTGCGGTGCGAGCTGGAGACAAGCAAGCAGGCAAGCAGGCGAGACGAGTCAGACGGGTGCCACTCCCGCACGAAGACAAAAGCGGATACCTTGAGGGCGGCCTCGTACAGTGTAAGCGCTGCCTTGTACTACACAAGCCAGCATCTCAACGTCAGTGGTCTCCAAGGGCGTCGCCTACGACACGGACTTACATCGTGGTGGATCAGGTGGCGCTGCAGGGCATAGTGGGTGATGTGATTCAGTTCGCTCGGGTCGCTCACGTCGACGGGAGCTCGCACGTTGTGGTGGAAGAGCAGCGACTGCGACAGCGCGCGCAGATCGTACGCGGGAAGTCCACACGCCCACATCGCCTTCCGGTACCACCGCTGCAGCTTCACGGCGGCCTCGCGGTCGTTCAAACGACTGTAAACGCCTCGCAGGGGGTTGAAGAAGCGCAACTCGCCTGCAGGGACCCACTCGTCGATGGGCTCACGCACATCCAGTTCGCGTAGGCTGTGCGGCTTGAGCCTGTACACCAGCTCGTCATGCGTCCGACTATGTTTGTACACGAATCGACCGAGCTCTCGGTCGAAACACTTGATGTAGGACACCATCGCGAGCCTTTGAGCACGTCGAATTGCGAGGAAACGACGAGCGTTCGTCTGCGTCGAGACGACCAGCTCCTGCATACGACGCTGAGCCTGCTTGTTGGCTTCTTCCGCCTTTGCCCGTCGCTCAGCTTCTCGTTTCGCGATCTCTTCGGGCATCATCTCGCGTGTGGGCCACCTCGTCCCGTGGCGGACGACGTACTCAAGCAGCACACGCATGGCCTGCAGTTTGTCTGCTGCGACAGTCAACGCGGCGACAACGAACGAGTGCGCAGGCGTCGTGACCTGCTTGTCTTCGACTGCGTCGTCCGCAGAGGCCGGAGGAAGTGTGAGTCCGTGCCAGTGAGTTACCTGGAAGATCCGATACACAAACGCCGTCGTAAATGTGATCCTCTGCTTGGCTGAGTACCGCGATGAGTACGTGAGAAGCGTCAAGTCGAACGAACGAAGCAGCAAGCGGACGAACAGTCGGTCCGTTCGGTCTTGGGACTCACTGAGACGGTCGCGCACAGGGCCCTGGAAAAGAAGCTGCGCAAAACGTGTCAGGTGTCAGCTCAGATGGCCACCAGCCAAATACAAAACAGAAGCACGACGACGTACCCGTCCAAGTGAAGTGTCGATTGGATCGCGATAGATCTGCAGCAGACCGTCTTTCGGTTCTCGCACGGTCTCCGATGTCGCCACGTCCCGCATCCGCTTGAAGTGGAGGCGCTGCATGAGAACGAGTAGCTTCCAGCGATTGCGGTGTCCAGCGAGCGTGGGTTTCGCCATCCCCAACGTCGCCTGCGCCTCCTCCTCCAGCAGCTCGAGCGTCTCTTTCGCAACCACAATCGACCGCCACTGGCTCATCTTGGGCTCCAGCATCTCCAGCTCATAGCTCGAAGCTTCACTGTTCGGGACGACGCCCAATGCAACCGGAGATCTATACAAGCTGACGCGGTAGAGCCGCGACTTGAGTTGGTACGCGCCAGCGCACACTAAGCGGCTTCGCTTTTCTAGGATTCGCGCTCGCCTCACGAGCCAGTCGGCGTTGAGTTGTTTCCAGCACCGCAACACTCGAAGCCGCTGCCGCATCCACTTCTGGAGCCGACTTCGCATCCGCTCAACGAGCGCTGCTCGCTCTAGACGCAGCTGCCTCAGTAGTCGCCGCGCGCGGATGAAGAGCTGCGTGCGGATCGCGCACCGCCTGAGCTTGAGAAACGCCGTGCGTTGCTTGCGCATCTTGTACACGCTCTGGACTTTCGCGGCGGCGCGGCGCTCGTTCCTGAGCCGCGTGAGCACGTCGATGAGCACTCGCCGCGTGACGAGGCGCTTCCAGTTCGCCTGGATGCGCGTCGCAGCACAGTACTGGATCGCTGCCGTTTCCATGTACTTGAGCTTCTCGCTCAGGCGCCAGGTATGGACGAGCCCTCGCCAGATCTCCGCTAGGCTCTGAGCTCGCAGCAGCCAGTCAAACGACAGCGAGTGGAGCAATTCTGCTTCATCATCGTCGCCACCAGTGTCACGACGTCGGTAGACACGCTTGGCGATCCACTTCAACGCGGCGGCGAACCCTTCGTAGATCATCTCATAGTGCGATCCGGGAGCACGGTGTGTCGTGAAGAGAAACGCAGCGTCTCCGACAGTGAGGACGGCAGGCTGGAGGCCACACTCGCGAAGAAACTTGCTGAACTTCACACCGTCAATGGCAAACGACACGGGAAACGAGTGGCAGAGCTTGCCAAAGAGCGGCCGTAAGAGGTCGACTTCGACGTCGCACGTGCGCCAGTGGGTACGCCAATCAATTGTGCGGCTCCAGAAAGTGGCTTCGACGAGGTGTTCGATTATGGAATGCGGCACACGAACGCGGTGGAAGCGGCTCGGATACGGCCAGTACGACAGCGATGAGGAATCGGCGACGCTGAAGTCCAGCGTCGGATGGACGACGAAGTGGAGCACGTCTCGCAGCCAACGCGGAGGAGACTGCGGTGACTGCGGTGACTGTGCCAGGCGCTTGTTCTTGTGGTTGTCGTCGCTTGGCTTAGGCAGAGGCTTGATCAGCCACACGTAGCCGACGCGCATTGTCAGCAGCATCTCCACAGGACACGACGCATCGCGAGTGAAGTGGACGACGAGACCTCGTGGTCGCTTGCGCGTGAGAGAGCTGGAGTTCATGCTTTTGAGCCGGACGGACGTGATGTGGAGCACACACTCGTCGTTTTCGACTGCAACACGCGTTGGATTGAGCTCAGAAGCCAAGCCCAATGAAGCAGCAACGTCGTCGAGGAAGGGCGACGTGAGAACACCCTTGGAGCGAGATTTCACGGCCAGCGTTGCGTAAATCGGGACCAAGTATTCCTTCTCCGGATTGAAACGCGACCGAGGCAGCGACTGGATCTCAAGTTCTTCGGGCGTTGGCTCTGGCCGCAGTCTCTGTTCCGACTCAGGGATCGGCTCTGTGGCCACGAGAGGTGGCTTGCGTTTGTGTGGGGATCCGCCTTCGTACAAAATTGTTGTCGTGTCCTGAAGCTGCTGGAACTGAACGAAAGTGTTCCACTCGAGAAACGTCGACAGCAACGCGTCGATTGTGTCCGGGGACACTGTTTGATCCATGGCGTACACGCAAGCTTCAAGGCGATGCGACGATGAAGGCGATGGCAGTGGCGGCAGTGTGAGGTGTCTGCAAAGCGACGGCACGAGAGAATGATGAAAACTCGACAGAGACGAGAGGAACGACAACCAGCGCTTGTCGCTGTCAGAGTTTGGAGAGCGGCACATGATCGCGAGAGGGACAAGCTCAATTGCACGCCGGCACGGCTCCTCTTCGAGAGGAACGAGTGATCCATGGAGGAAGAACCGGAAACTCTGTGACGACGGCGTGGCGGCGGGTTTGGAAGACGACCCACAGGCGAGAAGATACACGCGCAAGTCGGCCAGAGTAGTTGATGGATCGAAGAGCGACGCGCGGCCGACGGACTGGAGCTTGAGTCTGTGCGATCGTGATAGCACATATTCAACGATGTGGAGAGAAAACCGCCATTGCGTTGGTGGTGCGTCTCGAGCGTAGGGATCCGATCGGACACCAAGTACAAGCGAGATAAAGAGCTCCATCTGAATGGCTGCTTGGACGAGAAGACTCAGCGCCGGTGTTTGATCGAAGCCGTTGGAACGAGCCTCCACGCTGGGCAGTAGTGCTGCCAGTGATGGCGCTATCGGTGCTCGCTTTGTCCACGCCCGTGCGTACAGATTGTCAAGCGACAAGTCAACTCGTGGCCTGTCGGTCACGAGTTGTTCCCAGTGGGACGCAGCATGGACTCGATCCAACGCGAGCACCGACATCGAGCCTGGGACGGTGCCTTGCTCTGCGGCGTTCGCGCGGGAGCTCTCGGAGACAGCCGCGCGAAACAGAAAGAAGCGCCCGTGATGCTTGCGTCCGCATCGCCACGATCGCGACGGCGCACGCATGCTGGCTTCCACGGCACCGCTGTGGTTGGATGGTGCGATGTGTTTGAGCTTCTGCAGTTTCGATGGAGACGTCGACGACGTGCCAAACGCGATAGCTTTGGGCGGTGATGTCGTCTGCGTTGGTGGCACAATCGAGTAGTGGGCGCAGAGCAGCACGTACGCCGCGATTGCTTGGGCGATGGAGCTCACGCGCGCAAAAGCGGCGACCAAACTCTCGCTGTGTGGCCCGGTGTGCCTCGAATCGGAAGCTCGCAGTGCCGGGACCAGTACGTGGCGAAGCACGAAGCGGATCTGTGCGTTCGCTAACGGCTTCCTTCGTGGATCGGACTTCGAGCGACGCAACTTCGTTAGTCGCTTCCACATCTTGCGCCAAATCGCCTCGATATTCGCAAGCAGATCCAGTCGTAACAGCGGCCAGGGCGTGAGATGCAAGACGTTGTCGCATTCATGAGCCGTCGACATGGACAGCAGGACTGTGTGGAGGCTCGAGACGGCTTCATGGACAAGCTCGTGGGGCTGCGACGGAAACCTCGCGAGTGTGAGTAGATCTGCTTGCTGGAGTCGCTGTACAAGTGTCTCGAGAGGGCCGGGAGCCAATTGACTGAGTAGCTCCACGAGGCCGCGTTCGTGGAGCTGCTCGCCCCGCGTCGATGGATCGCCCTCGAACAGATCGCCATGGGTTCTCTCAGACATGCATGCCTCAATGGCGCCGTGGCTGGCACGTCATGAAGGGCAGCAAGACGGGAACTCTTCTGTGTAGAGCGCAGCCCATCCAGACTACAGCTAATCACGTTGGTATTGTATTTTTACCCAGCCATCGCCATCCAAACACGCAGCAGCACATCACGATGCCGTGTCTACTCGATGGATAGCCACGCAATGGAGCTGTTCCGTTCTGCACTGCAACCAGTGTCTCAAGCATCTCAGAAAGATACCGTACTGTACCTATTCGTCATGGCCATTCAATGGCGCGCGCAGTCCGGACAGCGATCCATCCCGGAAATGTGCAGAACGGAAAGGCGGCCCTGCGGCAACTGCCGCTTGTCGCTTGTCACATGGCTACATTCTTCTTTTCACGCAACCTTCGCACAACCTTCGGTCCACTTTTGTGGGAGATGATCTTTTTCCAGCCACCTTCGCGCAACCTCCGGCTGTGTTTGCGCTCTTTCGCCAGGCAGCTCCTCAACACAGTCGCGCGAATAAAGAAGCCATCCCGGTCGGCGGCCCCGCGATCCGATCCATCCCCCGCCCGCCAACGGGACAGTCGTACAGCTCCATCGCTGGCTCTCCTGCCTCCGATTCCCTGCATCCACCGGCCTCCGCAGCTCGCGTTTGCCACGTCTCCGGTGACATTCCGCAATAGACGACCCCAGCCATGGTGCAGCGCCGCCCCGCCGAGCTCCAGGCCGAAGTGCCGACGTCCGTGTACGCGCTGGACCTGCAGCGCGTCAGCGAGCTGCTCCACATCCAGCAGCATGAGCTGGTCTCGGGCTTCCAGAACCACCCGACGCTGTCCGAGATGCACGGCGTGATCGTCGACGCCGGCGAGAACGTGCCGTTCGAGGCCGTCGGCCAGCGCGCCGACGACTTCTCGCACAGCGCCGAGCTCACGCCGTCCAACTTTGAGCCCATCGACCGCCGCCGCTCGTCGTTTGTATCCGTGACCGCGCCGTCGCCCGTCGCCGTAGGACGCAAGGCTGGCGCCACGCCCAAGTCGGCGCCGCGTGTGCACTGCCGCCAGGCGCTGCTGACGGCGGCGGCGCGGCCGTCGACACTGGACTCGGATGAGCTGCCCAAGTGCCTGATCCCGCTCGGCTCGCAGACCATCATCGCCCACATCCTCACGCAGCTGTACGCTGCGGGCATTGAGCGCGTGGTGATCTCGGTGGCGGCGGGCGGCAGCAAGATCATCCAGGCGGTCAAGAAGACGCCTTTCTACAGCAAGATGGTCATCGAGTTCCTGGACCTGGGCGCCGACAACCGCGACGGCCACGCGCGCTCGATCCTGGCGGCGCGAGGGTTCTTCCCCAAGGGCCCGTTCCTGATCCACACGTCGGACCACATCTTCGACAAGTCGATCATTGCGCGGTTCATGAACTACGAGCTCCAGGAAAACGTGGCGTGTGTGCTCGTGGAGACAGACGTCGTGGGGCTCGTGGGACTTCCGCCTACGACGGTCAAAGTCCAAGTGGGCAAGGAGAAGATCACCAAGATCGGCCGCGAGCTGACCAAGTATGACGGCATCGACGCCGGTCTGTTCCTCAGCTCAGTGGCGATTTTCGACGCACTGGATGAACTCGCCACCAAGAAGAGCTACTTCTCGCTGGCCGATGCGCTCAGCTTCTTCACCAAGTACAACAAACTGGCGTTTGCACCGACGCAGGGCGAGACGTGGTTCAGTATCGAGACGGAGGAGCAGCTCGCGTTCACGAAAGACAGCGATGGCATGGCGGTGCTGTCGCCGTGGACCGTGTTCCTTGCCACGACTCCGGCTGAGATCTTCAACGACGACCCGACGCTCAAGAAGAACGTCGTGATCGGCATCTCCGGCGTCGACCAGGAAGCCTCGCTACGTGTGGCTGGCTCCACGGACCCACGCAAGGTCTTCGACGGCTTCATCGTCGGCGTCGCGAACGCCGACCTGCGAGACGACGACAACGACGCGGACAGCGTCCATATCGACATCGAGAGCTCCACGCCGTTGTTGCTCTCGCGACGATCGACGTTCTTGGGCTCGACACGCTCCGCACTGTCACGAGGCACGTCGTTCATTGAGCGCAGCGGCGAAGAGTCCTTCGTGATCTCGTTCCCTATGGACGACGAGGCCTCGCGCACCGTGGACCAGATCGCGATGACGCCGAGCTCCCACCACGCGTACCTGATCGAAATGAGCGGCACGATGGATCCCACGACGCCCGCCAGTGCATCAAGCTCGCAGTTTATGTTGGCCGTGCCCGGCAAGGAGATCATGACTCCCAAGTATGCCAAGTCGCCGCTCATGCGTCGCGAGATCCTGCCCAGTGACATCCAGCAGATCTCGCTGGAGACCCGCGGATACGATGAGAACCTCGAAGTCACGGTCGTGGTCAAGCGCCGCGCGCCGCTCATCGGCTACATCCTGCTGCTCACGAGTCTGCTGACCGTGTCGTCTGTGGGCGTGGCGTTGGATATCGAGGAGGGCGTGCAACCGCTGCTCAAGCTCATTTGGCGTCAGAGCGGCACGTGCGTGGTGTCGGCGCCGCTCGCGTGGCTGTCGATGCGCCGCAACGAGGGCCCGCCACTCGTGCTCACGCGCGAGCTTATGGCGACGATGCTGCTGACGGGCATGGCGTATTCGTTCTACCTCGCGTCCTATGCAATCTCGTTGGAGTACACGTCTGTGGGCCACGCGACGCTGTTCAACAACGCGCACTCGCTGCTGATTGTCGGTGTGAAGCTGCTGCTGGGGCAGTCCGTCGCGGCGTTTGAAGGTGCAGGCGCTGCGATTGGTGTGATCGGCGGTGCGATCACAGCGATGGACGTGACCAAAACGGGAGGTGACAACGTCACGTCGCCCTCGGCGTACGGCGACATCATCGCACTGGTCGGTGCGCTCGGTGGCGCCGCGTACTTCATGCTGGCCAAGAAGCTGCGCGCCAAGATGGACCTCGTGCTGTTCATCAGCTGCCTCACGGGCATTTCCGCGACGTGTCTGCTGCTGACGATGCTGCTGTCCGGGTCCGACATCAGCTTCTCCACGGACGTGAACCACGGCATCTTCGGCTGGATGAACCCGCAGCCCGACCGCCTGCTCATCGCGTTCTACTTGGTGTTCGTCGTGGACCTCATCGGCACCATGGGCTACATCAGCGTCATGAAGTACTTCGACCCGATCGTGATCTCAGTGGTGTGTCTCCTGGAGCCGATCGTCGCCAACGTCATGGGCATCATTGCAGGGGTGGACTCTATCCCGGGCATCATGACGCTGTTCGGAGCCGTGCTCGTGATGGGCGGCACGGCGCTCGTGATCACGACGCAGAGCCAGAAGACCGAGCAGGTGGACGCGACCGAAGCCATCAAGAGCGCAATCAACGCCACGCCCAAGCCGCTGTACAGCTCCCGCGTCAAGCGCCGCACTTTCAACTATGGCTCGGTCAACTAACAGGCTGCGCGAGCCGCCAGTTTTGCCATGTTCCAAAATGCATTCATTATACATCTCTCTTCCTCAGTCTCTGTTGCGACTCTGTCTCGCGCTCTGCCTTCGTCTACTGAGCAGAGGCGACGATCTCCACGACGACCTTGCCCGTCGCGTGGCCCGCCTCCAGATAGTCCAGTGCAGCGTCCGCCTTGTCGAATGTGTACACTTTGTCGACCACGGGCATGAGCGTCTTGGCTTCGCACAACGCCCGGATCTCGTCCAGCGTCTCGCCGCTGCCTGAGACGAAAAAGTAGTCGTACTCGATCTGCGACTGGCGCGCCTTCTTCTCGAGCGAGTGGCTGAGGCAGCTGAGCACGCAGCCCACGAGCCGCGCCACCTGGATGCCCTCGCTCTCCCGGCCGCGTAACACGTCGTAACTCGGAGTCTCCGCGATCGAGATCACCGTGCCGTTGCGGGTGATGCATTCGAAACACCGCCTCGCCTCGCTCGTGCAGTCCAGCGCGAAGTCGTACTCGGCCAGCTCCCGCTCGAACGTCTCGCGCGCGTAGTCCACAACCTCGTCGGCGCCGAGCTGCTTCAGCTTGTCGATCTTCTTGGAACTGGCGGTCGTCGCGACCTTGGATGCCTGTGTTGATGGATTACCCAGGGTCAGGACGAGGCTGATTACAAAAAGCTCCAAACCGAGGCACTCACTTTGAAGACGTGCTTGGCGATCTGGATGGCGAGCGTGCCGACTCCGCCGGCGCTACACACATGTGGAGCGACCGTAAGATCCCTCATATTCAGGCCACTGCGCTTGGCGATAGCGAGAAACGTACCCTCCCGTGACGAGCACTTTCTTGTCTTCGTCCAGGTGTCCTTGTCGGAACGCGAGCAGCGCCGTGAGCGACGCCAGCGGCAGCGACGCCGCCTGCACGTGCGTGAGGTTGTTGGGCTTCTTGGCGAAGTATTTTTCGTGGGCGCACGCTTGTCTAATACACAAAAGCGCAAGCCACCGTTAGCGTAATTATGGTTTCATGAGGCTGCGGGGAGGATACGAGTAACCCACTCGGCCAGAGCGCCCATGCGGTCGTGCGGCAGCATGCCGAACACGGCGTCGCCCGCGCGGAACTTGGTTACGCTCGCGCCGCAGGATATGACGACGCCCGACACGTCGTACCCCACAATCTCAGGCCTACAGACAGCCATCTCTCAGTCAGTGCGTGACTGTCGCTGCTGACGGGTCAATGGCAACGCACCATCGGTCCTTCATCACCATCTTAAGCGCTCCCTGGCGGCGCTTGTAGTCGATCTACAAGACTACGAGTCAGAGAATACATGCAAAAGCGTGTGGCGCTGCCGTGTACGCACGGGATTGAGCGCAGCGGCGTGTACTTGGACGATGAGATCATGGGAATCCAGGAGCTGCGGCTCCGGCAAATCGCCGAACTGGACGACCGCAGGGCCGCCGAATCTGCACACGCCACACCCAACACATCAGCCTACGTTATAATGCACGCGCAGGGCGCCTAGCTCGCATACTTTGTGTAGTACCACGCGCGCATATCCGTCGTCTCGGAAGGGGATGCCGTCGCTTCCACCTTTCTGCTCGGGTTACGCTTTTTTTCTGCTGTTTCTCTCTTCAAAGTGTACCCATGGGGGCTAATTCATGTAGTCCACACTGGTGACAAGGCACTCCTTCATTTTAGTGCCATGCTACGTATACCTGTGTATACTTTCATGTTGAAGCAAACCTCGTAAACTACGGGATCGCGGTTTTATTTGCACGTTTCCTCTAAAAACCCGTTTTGTATTATAATTTCCAGGGAGCATGTTTCGCTTTCGAGACTGTGTTGCGCGAAGGGACCAACGCCGCGATACCAAAAAGCACGCGCATCCCGGACCAAGGCACGCGAGACGCCGCCGCGCTGACCACGAGTACGAGCTTCAGAGAGGAAGGCGACCATTGCAGTGCAACGCGCTTGTACAAAGCTATCGAACAAGCTGCGTTTGGGTGTCGGAGTGGATATATTGATCGAGATATTTGAACCGCAAGTTGCCGTATCCGGTTCGTGTACGACTGTAAAGCTGGCTAGAAGCTCGTAAGTGTCGCCATTTGCATCGCGGATATGGAGCCCTGTGGAATGCAGTCTAATTGGAGCCATTTGCAGCGTGTTGCGGGCGTTGTAGGTTGAGAAATGCGGCCGTCGCACGTGTTCCATTCGCCGTCGTCGCGCAACCGCCGCCAGGCTTTGTCCGTGTCGCCGCCCAAGGGCTCGCCCGTGCACGGTGAAGGCAAGATATCTCTGCGCGTGGACCAGCCCGTGGAAGGCTGCCAGATGATGACGCACGCGTTTTTCCGCTCGGTGGACGGCGACATCGACGACCAGGTCGTTGACATGCAGTTCCGATGGTTCCGCTCCACGCTGCGCCGCGCCTGTGCGAACGCCGAGTGTCCTCGTCAAGGCGATGGCAACGTGCTGCTGCTGGTGGCCAAGCTCGAGTGCGTGACGTGCTGTCGCCTCGGCATTACGCGAGACCACTCGTGCTTCTGCGGCCCCGAGTGCTTCCGCCTGGCGTGGCACAAGCACAAGCAGCTCCATGCGAACATGGAGGCGATGCTGGAGGCCGGAGAAGACAAGATGCCGTGGAAGTCGCACTTGTACAATATCGATACGCTGTGTCCGACCAGAGAAGACGCGTGGATCGAGATCGCCAACGACCAGTGAGAAGTGCTCGTGGTTCGTTCTCACTCGTGCAGAAGACTAACAAAGACACTTTTGTTGGTGTAGCGCGCGAGGGTACACGCCATCAGCTGAAGACGTCGGCCACATCATACGCGTCGAGTGCAAAGCCACTAAGCGAGAGGGGCTCGCCGAGCTGACCAAAACCGTCGACACTGGAATCGTCTTGCCGTGTGCGTGAGCTGCCCAGTTGCGTTTGAATTGCAACAAGACGATCCTGACTGATGCACTCTTCGGGTTTTTGTTTTCAGTCCCACCGATGCAGCCGAAGCGTCAGATGCTGGCAAACATTCACGAAGAACGACCAACGCCCCGACTGCGTCAGATCGGCGTGTTCCGCGTACTCACCTACAACATCCTTGCGGAGATCTACGCCACGCGGCAAATGTACCCGTATTGCCCCGTGTGGGCACTGAATTGGTCCTTCCGACGCGAAATCCTACAGCGTGAGCTGCAGTCGTACAACGCGGACATTATCTGTCTCCAGGTGCGTTGCGTGTAGTCTGGGACACGTGGGAACTCTCCAACTAACGCGTCTGGTGGATGAACAGGAGGTGCAAGGCGACCACTACAAGAAGTTTTTCCAACCGATGATGTCGGAGTGGGGGTACGAAGGCTGGTACCTGAAGAAGACGCGCGAGTCGATGGGCTTGGAAGGCAAAGTCGACGGCTGCGCGTTTTTCTACAAGCGGAACCGGTTTATCATGAAGGAGCAGTACCCACTCGAGTTCAACGAGATCGCAAACGACTACTTGGCGTCAGCTATGAACGAGTTTGACATGAACTACCCGCAAGCGTCCATGTCGGAACGAGATGTAAGTGGAGCTGATCCCTTGGACTGTGATGGGCAGTGCTCACCCCATGACGATGTGTTCACAGTCGTTTCAGTCCAATATCAATCGCATGCGAGTCCGTCTCACACGAGACAGCGTCGCTCAGATCGTGGTCTTGGAGGTGATCCCATCCAACGTCGAAGTTTGTAAGAACGCCTGCGTTTGTTGCCATGGCGTTGACTACGATGTGGACGTCTCAAGATGCGTATCTCTTGTCCACACAGCTCGAAAACAAACGGGTCCCCTGCTGTGTATCGCGAACGTGCACGTCTTCTCGAACCCCAAGTTTCCCGACGTGAAACTGTGGCAGTCCGCCGCACTTGTCAAGCAGGTGAGGTGACACGATTATCAGGCGATATCTCCAGCGACGATGCACTCACCTTTTATCCGCTTCCGTAGATTGAACGCGTAGCATTATCGCGCCACTTGCCGATCATTCTGTGCGGCGACTTTAACAGCGAGCCGATCAGCGCAGTGTACGAGTTCATGACTCGCAACCACGTGCAGCTGGACCACCCGGACCTCCAGCAGCTCACGGGGCTCTTCGCCAACATGGATCTGGACCACCACATCGGCTTTGGCAGCGCCTACGCGTCTGTGTTTGGCGCCGAGCCGGAGTACACGAACTACACCGGTACGGCTTCATAAACTCTGATGTCTGAGCGATGAGATGGCTCACACTGGTGTTTCACAGGTCACTGGACTGGAGTCGTCGACTACGTGTGGTACACACCGGAGCTGCTGACGCCATTTGCCGGCCTGAAAGTGCACCCACCAGAAGTGCTGGAGGCGTACTCGAAGACTGCGCTGCCCAACTGCCAGTACATCTCGGACCACGTGCCGCTGTGCATGGACTTTTGCTTCAAGGCGGCGGCCATGATGAACAACGGGCGGTACTAGCCAGCCAGCGAGCAGCTGCAAGAACTCCAGACCCAAGGCTGAATGATAGCAGGGCGATACAGGAAACATACAGACGCAGTGTGTAGATCAGGAACCAATAGCACAGACCATGATGGTTGAAGTCTCACTGGCATTTCAAAGAGCTTCTGGACGACTTCAAGTTGAAGTGGGTGCCTGTTAGAAACTGGATCGTGTTGTTAACACGTTTATAACGAGTAGAGACCTGGTTCCTATCTGCACCCAGCATATCAACGTCACTCCTGCGGGGGACGGAGCTCTTCGCAGTGCCATCTTCAGCACGATGTGTCACACGCGACGGCAAACTTGCTCGAAGAAGGAGAACGAGAGCGAGATCCGACCGACGAGCAACTCGAGCCATGCAGACCACGCAGGTGTACGCCGTGGAGCGCGTCTATGACGACCTGCGCGCGCCGTTCGTGGTGAAGGACGTGATCAAGCAGCTCTCGCAGCTCGACATCGTCGTGGGCGACATCTTCAACCGGCTCGCGCACAAAGTTGGCCAGGAGAAGGAGCGCGTGGCGACCATCGACCGCCGCATCCGCGTGTGCCAGGCCAAGGTGAACGCCATCACGGCGCGGCGCACGTCCAACAAGCCCACGACCGTGTTCTCCACGTCCAAGTACCCGGCGCCCAAGGCGCTGCCGCCCACGAAGACGCTGTTCCACGACAAGCCGTACGCCGACGCGCCGGTGATCGTCGCCAACATCGATGACGACACGCATTTCATGCCGGCAGAGGCCATGGCGCCGGCTCAGCGCACACAAGTGATGACTGAGGTGCTGGAGCTATTCGAGAACGTGAATCCGTACCGACAGACCGTGCGTGGCGAGGTGGACATGTCCAAGGAAGGACTCGGACGGCTGCCCGAGTACATCCCGTCCGTGGGTAGCGTGCTGCTGTTCAACTCTGGAGAGAATCCGTACCAAAAGGTGAGTTGGCTGGATTGTTTTACGTGGATGGGTGGTTTGGCCAGTTTCCTCATGCTGATGTTTGTGGTTGGCTTCTAGTACACATCGTGGGACAACTTACTGGGCATCGACGTCGAAGAGGAAGAGGAAGTCCGCAAGAAGATGGCGGAGGCGCCCAAGACTCTCGTGGATGGCGAGGAGATGCGTGCTGTCAAGGGTCTGGACTACGACTTCCGGCCGATCATGCGCTCCATCGACCCTCTGTCTGAGAAGCTGCCGACCAATTTGCCTCTTGAGAACATCGCCGAGTACAACTACACGATGGAAAACGGAGCCAATGCGTCGATCGCGCCCTCGCTCTTTCAAAACAAGTCACTGCCGGATCTTCCGCCAGTTGGGTCGTTCGCGGACGCCCCTACGGCGTTGGAACCTTCCCAGGACGGAGGTCCAAGCATCGGCCCTATTGATGGCGCGCCGCCACCTCCACCTCCTCCACCGCCAGTTGACTTCTCGGGAGATGGAGACATGCCACCTCCACCGCCTCCTCCACCGATGGGAGATGACGACGACTCCGCACCGCCTCCACCTCCTCCTCCAGCACAGGACGACGACGCACCGCCGCCTCCTCCGCCGCCACAGCAAGATGGAGGAGATGGTGGGGACGCAGAAGGTGACGAAGACGCGGAACCTGCTGAGCCTGCAAACCCCATGTCCAGTCTCCTGGCGCAAATCCGAAACCCGAACATGCGTCTGCGAAAAGTGGATCCCGACGCGAAGAAGGCGGCAGATCCGTTGGAGCGTGCCAACCCGGTAAGTCGAAATGCTCCATCCAGTGAGGGTTTCCTCGCGGTATCATGAGCTGACGTTTGTTTCTGTGAATAGCAACAACCTACCAAGCCACTTTCCATTGCAGAGGAGATGAAAATGCGTATGCTTCGTCGCCAGGCCGCGATCAGTGGCAAGCAGGACCAATTGGAGCAGAGAATGGATCGTGAGCGTAACCAGAGACCTGTGGAAGTGCTCAAGGCGAAGGAGGTAACTGCGCCGAACGGAGCGCCAAAGGCTCAGCCTCCGCCACCACCGCCACCACCGCCGATGAGCGATGACGAAGGCGATAACAGCCGCCGCACGCAGTTGCTCACGTTTGATATGTCGGACGACGAAGACGCTGGCAATGACCAGCGGGACAAGGCATCGGACAGTGGCTCCAACGACGAAGAAGTGAGTGCTTGGAAGCAAGATTTTCTCCTTGGGCTTATCGATTGACTGTTGTATGTCCTGTAGAATGACTTGCTCGCCCAGATCCGCAACATCAAGAAGAAACAGGACCAGCAGACGGGAGGATCGCCGGCGAAGAAGCCAGCGCCGCCTCCTCCACCGCCAAAGGTGGAAGAGACGAAGGCCTCGGCGATCGACTTTTCGGTACGTGGTCCTGGCCAGTTCCTATTTGTTGACATTCGTGGTTTTACTGTAACTTGCCTGGCTCCTGTTTTTACTCTTTACAGCAAATCCGAGGTCTGCGTGATCGCTCGGGCTCCCTCAGCTTGTCGGAGGCCTCCGACTGGTCCGACGACTAGGCTCGTAACCGCACGTAAGCACTGTCATTGCTGCTGCTCGTAGTTTCGCTTGCGCCTCAATGGATGACCATAGTTGATTCCCTGGTTCATTGTGGACTTCTTGCGTGTGAGTCGGCTCTTGAGCTCCAGCGTCAATGTCTGGTTGCCTCTGTCTGTCGCTGTCTCGTGAGCTGCTGCGACTCGCTTCGCTTCCAGCTCGTCACAGTCGCACGTAATGCGTCCGCAGCCTTCGCACATGGGCGACGATTCCAAGCCACGCATATCCTGCTTGGGCATTCGGTATTCGTACGAGTACTGGTTCGTGATCTTGCCCATGCGTTGGATCGCATCGTCAAAGCCCGCGACAACCTTGGCGTCGCGTCCCATTTCCATCATCACTTCACTCTGCTTGGCTCTGTCATGGACGACGCGTTCAATCGCCGACTCGATCTTCTCCTTCAGCATGAGCTTTCGCTCGAAACCCAACGCGCCGAGCTCCTGGACTTGGCGTTGCGCCAACAGTTCCTTTTCGGCGACTTGGAGATCGTCACGAGCGCGACGAACGACGTTCTTGCGGTTGTTTCGCACGCCCCACCGCACGCGCTGCAGCCTGATCTTCCGCTCTTTCTCCTTGGCGAACATCTTGTGCGCGTTCTGGACCTCCACGTCTCGATACGCCTCCAGCTCCATGGTCTCATCTAGAATACATTCCTCCAAGTCTCGCTCCAGGTCCTCCAGCTCCAATCGCAGGTCCTCAACCTCAGCTTCGTACTCCCGGATCTGCTGCTTGCGACCCAGAATGTCCTCGACGCTGAGCTCCAACGTGAAGCGCAGGATGTGTTTCTCGGTCTGAAAGGCCTCGCCCCAGCCTCGGTCCAAGTCTTCCTGCGTGAGCTCACTGAGCTCCTTCTCGACCACGGGCTGCCGTCGCTCCCACTCCAACCGCATCTCCTTGAGCTCTTTGATGCGGCGCAGCGACTTGGCCTTGTACTTGATCATCCGCTTTAAATCTGCGCGTGCGTCTTGGATATCAAACTCGATATCCTCTCGGTCATCCTTCCACTTGGTCAGCGCCTGGGCCTTGCGTTCAATGCGCGAGCAGAACCGGAATTCACGAAGCTGCACGCGGCTGCAGTGCGAGCGCCACGCACACTGGATCACCAGCGCGGCCTTGCCATGGCGTGCTCGCTGCATCGCCTTCAGGAAGGTGAGAAGCTGGTGCGCCTTGCAGCAGCGATACCAGTACTGGATGCGAGTCGCTGTGGCGTGGCGAATCGCCTGGCGGAACCCACTCAACTTGGCCTGGATGGTCTTGATGCGGCTGCGTTTGCGCCACATTTGCTGCAGTGTGATCGCGGCTTCGACTCGGTCTCGGATATCTTCATGCTGCTTGCGCATGACGTACCCTCGAAACACCCGCTGGATGCGCACGGCCGCAGGCTGCAGAACAAACTGCAGGTGCAGACGCCGTTTCTCACGCTTGAAGAACTGGCGCGCGACGTACCCGCGGCCCAAGGCACCGATCCGCGTCGCCATTTTGTTCTGGCGCCGCCATTCCATCAGTGCCATCCATTTGCCGTAGTACCGATGGGACCGCCAGTGCTTTTGGATCACACGTGCGCTTTCCCACGCGACACGAAACTTCTTGGCGACGCGCCGTGCGAGGAAACCACGCAGCATGCGCTCAATCTTCAGTGCCGCCGGGTTTAGCACGTACAGTTTGTGCCTGATCTCACGCTTCCGTGCGGCAACGCGGCGCCCCAAGACACCCCGCCAGATACGTTGGATCGCGATGGCTGAGGGGATCAGGACCGTGCGTTTGAGTCGCGATCTTTTCATGCGCTGGGCGCGTCTTCTTGCCATGAATCCTCGCACAACGCGCTCAATTGTGACGGCACTGCTGGCCATTTGACGCACCCACCGAGCAAACTTCCGGCCGACGTGGCCTCGATACAAACGTTGGATATCCAGCGCTGCGCGGTGCATTGCTCGTCGCAGTTGCTTCGTGCGTTGCCTGGACACATATGATCGGTACACTGCCTGGACGATAATACTGGCACAGACCATGACCTTGCGGTACGCGTTCACAAAGATCCGCTCTCGACGGCTGCGGAAGACTCGCTGGATGTGCATCGCACTGGTATGGCGACGAACAAGCCACCGCAGCGTCTTGGCTTGAGTATGGCGTCGTAGCACACGCTGTAGTCGGGTCGCTGCAAGGTTGAACTCCCGACGCCGCTTCAAGTACTTGGGCAGAAAGCTGGCTTCGGTGTTCTTACTGAGCTTCTGGAAAGCCTTGGCGCCAGCGGTTGCGGCCTCTCCAGTTGAAACGAGCACGTCATTCGCCTTGGTTTGCTCCTCAGCAATCATTCGTTTGAGTTCTTCTGGTAGACCGTGGTAGAAATGCGGCAGTTTGGCGTTGCTGTCGTGCTGGTTGGATGACGTTAAGAGGTCCATGAGACCACGAGACATGGGCAGAACAGATCGGTCGACATTCAGCGCGCGATCATTTTGCAAGTGGCTCAGGCCGAAGCGCTCCGTGAGCGACAGAGGCTGCGTAGACGATGAGTTTGCTGTCTTCCACTGCGCTGGGCTCTTGGCTACGACGCTGAGATGGAACGGCAGGCTTCTCCACTGTGGCAAAGAGGCGATTTGGCGGCCGATGAGCGCAAATCCCCGCATGCGGCAGCGTGAGGTTTCGTAGTACGGACTCAGCAAGTGGTCGGTGGGTGGGCTGAAGGCGTCTAGCAGCACCTGCATACAGTGAAACTGGTTTAAGAGACTCGTCGTATAACGCGAAAATGCCTGGAGGACGTACCTCGTACACCGTTGCGAGCCGTTGGCGTTGAGAGCTCCTCGCGAAGGCCTCGGACACGACGACGACCTGGAATTGCGTGGCAAGCGACGCAATCAGCGGCTCCCTTGTTCGTGCCCTCGATGAAGTCTTCGCGTCCCCAGTGTAAGCAGATGCGCTCAATGCATTGGAGAGGTCTCGCACTCGCAAGGCCGCCTCGAAGGCCTGGGTCGCCTGCTTCTCACTGTCGAACACGCCCAGAGACTTGAGCTGTACGTCCTCCGACGAGACCCGCGTGACATGGTGCCACGACGTGACCGACGCGCGAAGCCTCTCAAGCGTGGAGCGTCGCAGCGCCAGCTCGTAGTACTTGGCCTCCCATCGCTTGCCCGCCTTCTCCTGTTTGATGGACCGGTACCAGTATCGTTTGGGGCCCAGGAGGCGATACTGCAGTTCCGAACAGCTCACGTCTGTCACAACACAGTGGGCGCATGCAACCTGGTGCTGGAGAACGGTCTGTATCTGCGCGCAGAGGCGCTGGGCGTGCGTGATCTCTTCTGTTGGCTTGGGCTTCGCCTCACTTTCGTCAGTATGTCGGCTTGCCGTTCTCCGCAATGAGGCACCGTACGGAGACGCACGCGACGGCATCGCGTGGCGCTTGCTCTGTAGAATATGATACCGGAGCCTGGGAAGCAGACACACAACTCTAGTTGATCAATATTCGTGAGACGCAAGGCGTCATCTTGGTGGAATTGGGTGTCTCGTGTTGGTGGCGGTTCGGTTCACTCAGCAGGTCAACTTCAAGGCTGCAAGGAGTTACGTCGTAACCACTCACTACATTGCACGGTGTAACCAAAAGGTAACCGAAGGGAATTGTGCAAGACAATGGAGGAAGCATGACACCCTGAGAGGGCGTGTGTCTATTGGAACGAGTCCTTCAGGCGACGAAGGTTGTCCAGCACGCTGACAGGGTCCGTACCACCCGCTGCGTTGCGGATCACGTCGTTGTGGACACGCAGGAACGGGTTATACTGCATCTCCTCGCGCAGCGTCGAGGGTACGCTGGGCAAGTTCTTCGACCGGCGGATCTTGACTTGTTCGATCTTGTCTAGCAGCACAACGTTCGACGGGTCCACGCTGCGTGCAAAGCGGAGGTTGGACAGCGTGTACTCGTGGCCGCAGTAAATGCGCGTGTCCTTGGGCAGCGTGAGGATCACTTCGTACAAAGCACGGTACATGTCCTCTGCTGTGCCCTCGAAGAACCGTCCGCAGCCTCCGATGAAAAGCGTGTCGCCTGGAAACAGAAGTGGCGGTGTCTCCGGGTCACCAGTGACGACGTAGGCCAAATGCGCGGCCGTGTGGCAAGGGACAGACAACGCCTTGACCTTCACGGCACCGATCTTGAACTTCTCGCCACCGACAAGACCTTTGGTGCGAGCTGGGATCTCTTCGTTGGCCGGACCCGCAACCATGAGCCCTGGATACTTTTCTGCAAGCTCGATGTTACCCGCCGTGTGATCACTGTAGAGCACGAAACGATCAGTCAATCAATTTCCAATTCAAATTGCTTTGACTCGCAAGGCAGGGCGACGTACGCGTGCTTGTGTGTTGTGAGAATGCCCAGGAACTCGCGCTTCTTGGTTTCTTCTTCCTCTCTCAACACCTTGAGGATCTTCGAGGGCTCCGCAGGGTCCACCGTGAACATGGTCTGGTTGGCCTCGTCCACCACGACGTAACCTTCGCACAAACAACCATACATCAGCAATGCGAACGATGAAAAACAGACACCATACGCCTCGCACCGTAGTTGTCAGTGAACATGGGCACTACACGCACGCGCAGACTCGGCTCGCGGTAGATCTTCTTCTTCTTCGTTGGCTCGCCAGTCGAAGCAGTACTGGCAGTTGCGTCAACACCACTAGCGCTACTCAACGTCGCTAGCGTTCGACCATTGAGCGCACGTTGCACAGGCGCATTGCACCGCACAACGCGTGCGCTGCATCCACGCAGCAGCGTCAGCATTTTCCGCTCGTCACCTAGTTCCGCAGCTCTCAGGCTTCGGGTGGTTTCCAACTTCATCATGGGACCACCCGATTAGAGGCCCCAACAGAAAAACGACTGAGTACCTTGTTCGTGGTACATGTGGTACCATATCTGTGGCACACCATAACTTCGTAACCTTCCCTAAAATCTGATCGAGTGAAGTGACGAAGACACCCTCCGCGGCCAAACCAAAATGGAGAGCTACGGCGCCGAGCTCAAGGAGACGCCGTACCCGCTCATCGCGGCGCTGGGCGCGCGAGAGCTGCAGGCGAAAGTACTGTCGTTCGTGCGCACGATCAACGAGGAGTTCGTCCCGAAGCTGCACTTCACGTCGCTGCCGATCGAGCACCGTTTCCCCGTGAAGAAGGAAGTCCGCGAGAAGCACGGCACGTTCCCGAACCAGACGCAGCGCGACTTTGACGGCTACCGCGTGCAGGGCATCCTCAAGACCAAGTGGCTCAAGAAGCACCACGAGCTCGTGCCGGCGGTCGTGCTGCTGTTCCACGAATTCGACCCGCGCTGGAACCAACGCGACTGGCTCGCGCATGAAGCCACGATCAAAGATGAGATGGACCAGCTCAAGAGGGGCCTGTCTGGCAGAGAATGCCGCGTTTTGCTCGTGCTGGTCCAGCAAGTCGATGACGCCGGCGTGGCGCCCGTGAACGTGACGGACGAGCGACTCGCCGGACTAAGGAGACGCCTGGAGGCCGACTCGAAGACGCTGGTGTTGTTACGGTCGAGGGATTTGGTGCGTGGCTCAGCGGTGCTGGCGAAGCTCGAGTCGTCCATCCGTAACTACGCGCTGGACTACTACAAGGCGCAGGCCAAGCGCGTGAAGCGGTACAAGAAGGCGCTGAACAAGACCTCGCTGCTGCCTCTTCACGTGCGGTACTCGTTCAAGATCGCGCACTACTACGAGTTCCGACGCTACACGACCAAGGTGCTGCAGCACTACGAAGCAGCCTACCGCGCCGTCATGCAGCTGCCGCTCACCCACGACGCGGCCGCCGCGATCAACGACAAGAGCGACGCGGGCACAGAGCTGGGCTTTGCCCAGGTCAAGACCATGGCCGAGTACATCAACTTCAAGCTGTGCTATCATCTCGTGTTCTCATCCAGCAACATCAAGGCCGCCGTGGAGCAGCTCCACCGCCACATGAAGGTGTACGCGCGCGCGATTGGCCCTGCGGAGCGTGTCTTTGAGCACTGGGAGTGGGTCTCTCGCCAGTATCATGTCTTCGCGCAGCTCCTCGCCGAAGCCGTGTCCATCCGCGGCTCGCTGCCAAGCACGGGCCTCGATTTGGATGTGTACAAGGAGCCGTACCTGTATTTCTCGATTGCTGCGAAGTACGCGTCGTACCGCCGTCGATCTGCCACGAGGCTCGGGTTGTCAGACCCTGAGGCAGGTGTCAAGCCGCCAGGAAGTAGTGACGGAGCTCATGGTGCAGCGCTGCACAGTGATTTCAAGATCGTGCCGTCCGTGTTCGTTGGTGGAGATCCAGTGGTGTCGGAAGCTTCGCACGCTGAACCATCCTACGGTGCATTCGTGAAGTATCGGTACGCTGTGGAGCGGTCGACGCCGCACGCGAAGAAGTCGATTCACTTGATCGAGCAGGCCATCCACCACTTGGCGTTGTACGTCGCGGACCAAAAAGTGCCTCGTACTCGACTCAAGAACCGCTTCCTCGTGGAACTCGGCAAGGAGCGCCTCGCCTGCAACGACTTCGATCGGGCTCGAGCTGAGCTTCAGAAGGCGAAGCTCGCGTTTGTTGGCGAGCAGTGGTGGCCGCTCACGACGCAGGTCTTGAAGCAGCTCCTGATTTGCACGTTCCACCAGGCAGACACATCCGCGTACATCGATAACAACTTGCAGCTTCTGAGTCCAGTGCTCGAAGATTTCGTGCCACACATGGAGCGGCTCAATGCGCAAGAGGCATTCGAGCTTGCTTGGAAGGATCCATCGACACTAGGATCTCCCTTCACACCAGAGTCAGCGCTCATGAGCTACGAGATGCCCCTAGACGCGACTCGTGCAGTGATCGACGTATTCGCGCACTTCGATCGCGTGTATGCCTGCGTCCGTGAAGAAGTCGTTCTGTGCATGCAGCTTGACAGCCATTTCCCTGGGGCGATCACGATGTCGAAGATGGAGCTTCTCTTCAGTGACGAGCGGTACGATATGATTGTGTACCACCGCGATGCGAGCACTCCTGGCCATTCGAACACGATTGAAAAGGATGAAAAGGACGGCAACTGGAACGCCTCGCTGGAGTTTGACCCGACCGTCTCGAAGGAATTTCGGATTCCGCTGCGTGTGCTCGAAGGCCGCAACATTCTGCGCTACCGTGAGACGAGATTCCACTTTGGAAGTGAACAAGGCCGTATCAACATGACTGACGGTTCCGTGGGCGAGGAACAGTTCTTGACTTTCGTGCTGCCTCACGACAACACCGCTACCAGCAACACAAACCAAGCCCGACGCCAGCCGAAGCCCTTCCTGATGGATGGCCGAGTTCCTGTGATGGGCCGAGGTCCTGGCTCACCCAGTTTCGTGCGGCGCAAGTCAATGTTCTCAGCTGCGGAGGTCGGACGATCTGCTGAGTTAGACACTGGTGATCTCCTGGAAGAGGATGGCGCGGCGGCAATGACGCGTTCATCTGCGCTGGCGATTCTACAGCCACGACCGAAGGCTGCTCTTGAGCTCGTGACAAAGCACGCTCTACTCGCGGGCGACTTCCGTGTGATCTCGTTCCTTCTCAAGTCAAAGGAAGACACCTTGAAGAACCCAACGTTTCGAGTCACGAGTGAACCAGCGCCAGCCTCCGCCTCTGCAAACGACGCCGTCTTCTATTGCGAAGACGAAAACTCAGCGGGGAATCTCGTGCCCGTGCCTCTTGATGCAAACTTCCAGCCACGCGACCGCACTCCGATTCGCGACATGATGCCCAACTTGGAAGAAAAGTTTGCCGTCATCGTGAGATCAGCCAAGGCGACGACGCTACGACTGGTCGTTCACATCACGTACTCGACCAAGAGTGGGGTTCAAGTGAGCTTGGAAGAGCGATACGAACTCATCTGTCGAGACCCATTCAGCCTTAGCAGTGGGTTTGTTCACGACTTCCCGAATGGCGTCGGCGTGTCCACGAGTGGCGGCGATGGAGCCAAGCAGAGCTACGCGATCGTGGGCAAGACAGTGAACTTGCACGGCGTCCTCCAGTGCGATTCCCTCGAGCCGTTGCGGATCGTGTCCATGCGCTTCGAGCCTTCCCGTGAAAGCAGCTACTCCCTGTCGAGTGAAGGCGCCGTCGCCTCTGGGTTTGGTTCGTGGCCGGAGACAGAAGTCGAAGACGAGTGCCAGATCACTCGAGAAGGTGACACTCGCGGTATGTGTCTCCGACTATTGCCATCTCAGGCTGCACCGTTTGTAGCTCTTGGCCAAGTGAAAATCCAGTGGCGGCGTCTGTCCTCAGTCGTGCCGACCACCCCTGCACAGCGAAATGACCTGGTGACGACGTGTTTGGAGATTCCGACGGTGTCGTTTGTCGATGCACCGCTGAACATTTCGCTCCACACGCCGCCCTTTGGCGTGGAAGGCTCACTGCTCACTCTCGAGATCACAGTCCGCAACAACAACAACGTGTTCCACAGCGTGCGCATCAAACCGTTCGACGAAGGCGGCGACTTCATGATCTCAGGTACGCCCTCGCGATTGATCTCTTCGCACCTATAGCTGCTGACGCTCACCTCCTATGCTATTGCAGGACGTACGAATGTGGTGGAAGATCTGCTGCCTCTGGACGAGCACGTGTTCCGTATTGGGCTCATTCCTACCAAGTCTGGTACGATTTCGCAGTTGCGCGCGGACTCGCGCTGAGAGTGGCGTGCTGACAGGGGCTTGATTCGTGATTTCTAGGTTACCTGCGTCTCCCGCAGCTCGAGATCACGTCGCTCACCCACAACTTGCCGTTTGCCAACTCGAACGAGCGCCACGAGCTCTTTGTCTTCCCGCGCGAGAGCTCCCAGTGGAAGCCTGCGTCGGCGACCTCCAGTGCTACCAGTTCTGTTGCGGTGGCACCGTAGGTTGTATCTGGTATCCGATGTGGCCGCGGCATTTCGTGAGTGAGGAATCGACCTGTGGATCCACCCACCGACCCTTGTGTTCAATTTAAGCGCAGTTCCTATCTCGTGTGCTTGCTCGGCTTCCGATCTTTGCATCGAGGCCTGGACCAACCCCCAGGTTTCAAGACTTCCAGGCAAAGATGGAATCCTGATCGCCATATCCGCACGGATCTGCCAAGGGAGGCGCCCGCATCCACATGGGCATCCATCGCGTGCACGGTTCCACGGATTGAAGACGTTCAGCTTGCGAGTGGCAAAATTTGCAACCTGATCCGGTGAGAAAGGCGGCAGCAGCAAGCGACATAGCTATCGGTTTGAACAGGGAATGGGCATGAAGAACCATCCTCCGTTCAGCACCTTCATGGCGGTTCGCTTCCATGAAGAGCTCACTACAGTAGAAACACTGGCGATGGCCATGCGTGCGTAGTTCGCCTCTCGATGGGACAGCCCGGGGCCTGTGCGTGCAGCAGTTTCTGGCACTCAGAGTGAGTTGAGCCACGTTGGCTAATGTTTCCGCCCATAATGTGACCAGTCACTATACCGAATCGTGCGACAGCAATGTCACTAACGCGCTGCCCCTTCAAAATTTTCGTCCGGTTGCCATGGTGGAACTGTTCAAACAACAGCGTGTGATCTCCTCGGGGGAAGAGCCCCACAGACGCACGCACGCAGTGTGGACCCACGCTCAGCACCAGAAACCCACGCGCTCGGCAGCAGCGTCTGCGTATCCCTCTCCACACGCACAGCGCTCCACAAATGAGCATGTTCTGCTCGTGTCTCTCGCGGCGCCGGCCGGACAACGCGGAGAAGCTCTTTATGGAGCAGTTCGAGCGCATCCGCGCCGTGTTCCCAGGGACCCATTACGTCTGTCTGCTCAACAGCGAGAGCGGCGAAATGATGTGCGTAGTTGTAGCTACACACATGGGTTGAAATACCCCCCGTTTCCTGACGTTTGTGTATGATGCAGTGCGCAATCCGAGACGCCCGCGCTGAATACCGACGAGCTGACACGCACGATCATCACACTCAAGCGCGCGGCGATGCAATTCGGTGAGTGCATACAGGATGGAGTAGAGGAGACGCTGTGAGGCTGACTGTGTGATGGTTGTGACAGCGGCGACTCTGAATCAACTGGACTCCCAAGTGGTGCACGTCAAGGGCGATGACCGCATGTTCTCCTGCTACGGAAGCGACCGGACAGTGCGTCTCGCAACTAGCTCAGTTTGGTTTCGAATTCATCCCGCTCATTCACTTCGTCCGTCGTAGATCCTGGCGTTCTACTCGCAGATGCCCGGGCTGGAACTGGAGCTGTTCGACTGCAGCGAAGGTGACAAGACGGCCGAGATGGTCAACGCTGAGCTCACGAGGATCGCCTACACGACAAATGCCCTACGAAAGCCCCCATCTCGGCCCTACTGACGGCTTGCTCGACCGCTGCAGTCGATCCGAGAACAGCGTTGTGGTAGTCATGGACGTTTGGTATGGTATACGTATATTTATCACAGTCACGAAAAACACGAAGCGGTGCCGGTTGGTCTATGAGGTGGTGTAGTTATGCTCCCGGCGTCGATCTTCGTCAGGTTGGAGTGTGGAATGTCGATTCATGCAAGTAGATTAAGTTTAGAAGCGCTCGTTCATTCGGCTCGCGACGCCACGCATCTTGTTGTACACTTTGCCTGGCGGCGCGCCCATGATCAGCGAGCAGATCGCGTCTCGCGCGAGCTTGATGTTGGCGAACGATCCGAGGATGTGCACCTTTTGGTCGGCCAGCACGATACGCGTGCGCGTGGCGTTCTCGATCGCGTACTTGGTTTTACCGTCCTGGCCGGCAACACGGCCGATGGCACGGCTCAAGTGGTCGCCCTTGAGCATCTTGACATCGTTCACCTCGAACGTGTCGATGAACAGATCTTCTAATCGCAGCAGCGCCACGGCGTCCTGCACCTCGAAGCCCATCATGTAGGCCTGGATGAAATCCGCACCCTTTTGCAGAGCACCCGAGTCCTCCGTGTACGGCGAGTTCTTGAGCTCGATGCAGCGCGTCTTGGTGTTCATACGGATCTGCAGCTTCAGGTGCTCGACGATCGGCGTCATGAGGTTCGGCCAGTCGGTCTTCAGCGGCGTGTAGCGGTGACCAGGCACGCGCACGCGACGGAAGTCGTTCTTGCCGCCCGACTGCTCCTGCGCGCTCAGCGCCGGGAAGTTCGGACGCACCATGTCGTCGTTCTCGTCCATGTCCATGGCATCGTGGTCGAACTGCGCCTGCTGCGCGATCGCGTCCGCGCTGATCACCATATCCGAGTCGATCTCCATGATTGCTGTGTCGGTCGCGTGGTCTGCTGGGGGTGGATCGATGCAAATGGCTTCGAAGCGCAACGCAGGCAGCGCTTGCTATTCCGCCAGACAGCTCTTCCTGATGGCCAATGGAGCTGCTAAACGACTGGAGTCAGTCTGTCGCGAGCGGTGATTGGTCAATATTGAACAAACGGTTTTAGGAGAGATACTTCAAAATAACCAACGCCTGGGTCAAAATAACCAACGTGGCCTTTCAGGATCGGGATGGTTAACTTTACTGGGACTTGTTGTGATCTTCGAGCCGCTGACGAGAGGATATGACGGCAGCCAATGCCAAAGTTGGCGACAGTCCGCCCGCAGCGAGCACAAGAGCCCACAATGGTCTACAGCACGCAAACAGACTCGGTCAGAACCACCTTCGAGCAGCGAGCCGCCGATAGCGACAAGTAGATTTCGTACCGGGGCACAAGCCAGCAAAGAGACGCGATCGAGAACGTGAGACCCCCACTGCGAGAACACAAAGCAGCACAAGTAAGATCCGACTGCGAGGTCAGAGAAGTGAATTGCTGGGTTTCTGCGTACCTGAGGATACAGCAGACGATGTGCTTCTGGATCTTGGAGAATGCCTGGCCGAAGCGAGCTGACAGCAAAGGGTGCAGCACGAGGAAGCCCAGAAACCCCAGCGTCGACGAGAAGAGGCGGTAAAAGCGGTTGTGCTGGTACTGCATGACCATAAACAAAGCATGAGCAGCAAACTCGATCTCGATCAATCCCACTGCAGCAGCCCAACCTTGGTGGACAGCTTCGCTTCGTACAGCTCGTGGGCTGTCAGGATGCCGTCCTCGAGAAGGAGGATCGGCTCCCCCGCTTTGGTCTCGAAGGAACGAACATGGGTCATGACCTGCTTACCACTGACGGTCACTGGATACGCTGGGGTTACTCCGAATGACACCCGCAAGTCGCCCAAACCCGGCCGTCCAGGTCCATCCCGCAGGAGGTAGAAGTAGTCGTCCTCGACACTCACGTCCTTCAATGCGCTCGTCTTGTCCCAATGCGATCCCACGCGGTCGTTCAGTACCGTTCGCATCGTTTTCAGCGTCGGCGGATCCAAGTGGATAGGATCTTTGCGCGTGATCTGGTCGAGGAGCTCATCCGACATCTTGAAATCGCCGACAACTACAGCCTCAGCGTCGACGCGCTTTGACTTGTAGATCCACGCGTCCTCCGAAGGATTCTGGTAGCTCACATCGTGGAACGACATGCTATCAACGCGATCGGCTCGCCAGCGCAGATCGTACAGGTACGTTTTGTCGCGTTCTTCGCCTCCACCGCGATTGTCATCATCATCACCGTCTCCTCCGGTGTTGGTGATCGATGTATGCGCTGTTTCGACCCACTGGAGCATCTCCACATGGCGATGCAAGCGCACACCACGCGCCGCAATGCCGAACAACGGGTCGAGCACAAACGGAGTGCGACTAGCCGTGGAATCCTCGCTCAACACACTCGGATCTGTCGTGATGACGCCTGAGAAAAGCACCAGTTCGCCTTCGTTTTGAGCGGAGGAAATCGGCTCTGGTAGTGAGATCACACGCTCCAGGCCCTCTTCCAGGCTCTGCGTATGGCGCACGAGCCGCAGCTCGTTGATACCCGTCGTAATGACCGCCGACAAGAGGATGGCCGAGCCAATCCAGCGTTCCTTCGCCATTTTCGTCGGTCAATGCTGATCTGTTGAAGAAATCTCATTAGTGAACCAGGGGGTACTAAATTCAAATACACATTGGTCTCATATTGCTGCCGTGGCGCTCGAAAGCACGAGAATGCTTCCTAGACACAGGCTCCTACCGCCCCAGAGGCTCTAGCTGCTGCTTGGATCTCTTGTCTGGACTTCTTTCTCGACGGCGAGGACGACCCGGCGTCACCTGACTCCGGCAGACCTCGTCGAAGTGGAGACATCGATGAGAAGCTATCCGACGGAGAGGTCTGGAAGGCCTTGGCGTCTTCGATCAATTTGGCGACGTCCACAGACTGCGAGAAGAGTTTGATCATTTGGTTGGCGCGCTGGAGCTCTTCTCTGGTGATGTGCACACTAGGAGCTGCCGCATCGTGTCCTGGCCCTCCTTCATCGATCATCATATCGTCGCCGTCGTTATCCACAACCGACTCGACCAGCTCTGGGATGAACCCGTAGATGTGCTTGTCAGGCTGGTACTGCTCAAAGTAGGATGTGACACTTGCACAGCAGTTCGCGAGGCTGTAGAAGCCACTTGCAGGAAGACGGTTGAAGATCGCGCCGATCACCTGGACACCCTGGCTTTCGAAAAAGCACGAGTTCAGGTTGAACGAGTCGACTGCATCGCCAACGCCCTTCTTGCCCACGAGAACGACAGGAGCCTGAACTGTACGAGCGACAGCAGCATTCGACACGCCGCAGATGGATCCCACGCCTGGATAACCGACACCGTCCACAACGAGAACCTTTTTGCCTCGGCCTACTTCCTCCACTTTCGACCGCGCCTTCGCAAGCAGCTCTGCAGTCGTCTCGGTCGTGCCCTTGAGAAACTCGCGCGTAAAGCCACTGTAGAACACGATGGGACCAATATCACAGCACTCGATGCCAAGATGGCGACAGTACTTGGCGATCAGCTGCGTCTTCTCGCATTGCGTGGCCGGCTTGATGTACCCGATGTCTTCCGGTTGGTAGCCCAGGCTCAGCAGCGAGCCAACAAGCCCAAGACAGCACGTCGACTTGCCCACTTGCGAGCGGTCACCACTGACAAAGATCTTGATTGGCTTCTGTTCGTTTCCAGTAGAGTTGTCACCTTGCGAAGCCGGAAGAATCGAACGACCAAGTATGGCGGCGCTGCCTTGTAGTTGGCGTTCGACGACTGCCTTCAGAGCTGCAGCGATTTGGGCGCCACCCTCTGCAATGATTTCATCCGCCACTTGGTCGTGGATGCACACCATGCGCACGAAGGGCTCTCTGACAGGGCCGTTCGCGGAAAGCGACACGCTCCTCGCTACTGTCTGGAGCGAGTCTTCGTCATCCACAGACGCGATGGAGAAGTCGAAGCCTTCCCCGTAGAGCCCACTGATGCCGCGTAGAAGAGTAGCGCACTGTTCTAGCGCAGGGTCGGAGCCCAGGCCGTAGAGAATGCAGCGCGCGTGCCACGACACCATCGACGCCATCTTCCGCTTCCTTCTTCGAGTCACTCTTCGGGATTGTATGCATGTCACTAATGTGTCATATGTCACTAAATCACACAGCATCAACCAGATTTTACCATCAAAACCTAGCTATTATAGGTCGATGCCAGGTTTTACTGACAATCGAGTTGCAACAAAAGTTCCAGGCGCGTTCAGGTGTGGGTGCCTGGAACTTCCAGGCTGGAAGCAGTACTAGTATGCAGCCACCCGCTGCCACAAATACAGTATAAATCACTTCACACAAGGCGCCACAGCCAAAAGTATCCCATGCTTTCGTGGTGCTCTCTAGCGGTACGGTGTAATAGTGGCTGCCTCGTTGCAGCATGGATTGTTCGCGGGTGGATGCTCATCCGCACTCTTGGGCGGGACCGTCGTCTCAGTGGAGACGCACTCCTCCCGTGCATGTTCCTTGCACCCGCCATGTTCGTGCATATTTCCGGAGGGCCAATGCGGCAGCCAACCCACACGCGCCCAGGAACGTGCCTGCCCGCAGAAAAGATGCACGCGATATGAGGTTTGATCGATCGGCTGCCTTTCCGTCCCTTGAACTGATACTACTTGCATGTTGAAGTGGTCGTGTTTGCACCACCCTCCAATCCATTGTGAGACTGCAGGCCGCCATGTACTGTACCGGTATGCTACAGTACAGTACCTACGGTCCAGTCACTCCGGCATCTCTTCCCTGCGATCCAGTCGCAGGTGAAGACACACCTGGTGCCTTCAACATGTCCCCACTGCACTGACGGGGACTTGGATCAGCAACCCTCGATCGGTTGGTTGGTGCAGGCGAGTCGCCACCCTGGCCGGGTCAGCCAACTGACTGTTGCTGACACTGTGACTCACTGCGCCACGAAGCGCAACGGGCGTGCGAGAGAGAGAGAGAGACGCCGCGCTGGTCCTTCGACTTCCATGCCTTCGGCTGCGACCTTGACGCACAGCGCCCACTTCAACACAGATTCGCGTGAGGTAGAGCCACGCGCTGACCACATTCTGGCACGCAGAGCTCGTCACGCGCGAACGTGGAAGAAAGAAGCAAGTGTTGGCGAGGCTGTTGTGAGTTTGTTGGGGGAAATTGCCAACACCAACAAAAGCTCGTCGGACTCTTCGGACGACTGGCCGCAAGCAAGAGGCTGCAACCCTACCCTACCGAACGCTGCAGCAAATCAGCGATCTTTTAGTGGATTGAGCCAATCACAGAGAGCCTAGGAACGCAGCAAAATATCCTGGATGTTCTCGTGTCACCGATTCTCCAGCAGGTTTTGGTCTGCAGCTGGTGACGCATAGCCTGGTCGGTGCCAGCAAGACTGTTGCCAACAAAATGCCGCACCAACGCACAAAGACTGGGGACGACAAGCCTCTTCAGCATAACCAACAGATGAGCCGCCCACTTGAGCCGTCCAGTTTTATGGGCAGACGAGCCATCCACACCTTCGACCGTGTTGCTGCGCATCTCTTGTGAGTGTCCAGAGTGTGTGTGCAGTTCATTGGCGCCAACAAAAAGCGCAGTTGTTGGCGTTGACGAAGGAGTGCGTCGGAGGTTTGCTCCCCAACACCAACAACTTCCGTCCCAAGAGTTCCAACAAATTCATTCTGGAATCTACCTCCTCAAGCAACGAGAGACCGAAGATGACCAAGGCTGACAACGTGCCGCTCACGCCGGCCGCCGACGGCGAGTACGCCAGCGGTGACGCCCGCAAGCAGCAGAAGAAGTCGCGCGTGCCGCACCTCGTGGCCGCGTTCTTCCTCATCAACATCATCGTGCTGTACGTGCTGCACTTTGCCGACCGTGGCTCGTCGTCGGACAGCTCCTCGGTGTCCACGACCTTCAAGTCGGCTAGCGTCTCCACGGCGAGCGTCGCGTCGGCGCAGAAGGGCAAGGCCGTGAGCTTCGGCGCGGATGGCACTCTGCGTGTGGGTGCCGGCACGTCCGCGTACCTCGACGTCGCCGACCTCGACTCGGTCAGCAAGGCCATCGCCGCCATCCGCTTCGCGCCGCTCGGCACGTCCAAGACCACCTACGACGCCAACATCATGTCGTACCAGACCGGCTCGGGCACCACGCTGCAGAGCGTCGTGACCACGTTCACGGGCGACGTCTCGGCCAAGGCCGTCAAGATCGCGGCCGCGGAGGACAAGAACACGTTCAAGGGCGCGTCGATCAAGGGTCTGGCCACGCTCTCGGACAAGAACCTTGCGGTGCTGTACTCGGTTGCGAGCGCTGACGGCATGGCCATCACGGTGTACACTGCGCCAGCGACGATCGCTGACGGCAAGGTGTCGGTGAACAAGGACGCCGCGATCATGGCGGCCAACAACTCGGCCACCAACTTCATCACGCGCGTCTCGGAGTCGAGCTTCGCCGTCGTGTACTACGAGCCGTACTCGGAGACCGCCCCGTACTACCAGCGCGTTGAGGTCGGCTCGATCGCTGACGGCAAGATCTCGTTCTCCAAGAGCCTGCAGTTCGGTGCCGCCAACGGCGCTGAGCTCTCGACCACTGTTGGCCAGCCACAGTCGGTGTTCAAGTCGAACGACCGCTTCACCGTGCCGTGGTTCGTGGACAACATGGGCGCCACCAAGGACAACTCGACGTTCGCCGGCGCCGTCGGTCTCTGCCTGTCGACCTTCAACGTCGGTACCAACAACCTCACCTTGACCGGCCAGGCGTGCCAGGCGCAGTACCTGCCGGCCTACTTCGTGGACTCGGTAAAGCTCTCGGAGAACAAGCTCGCGCTTGCGTTCGTGGACCGCGCCAACAAGTTCGCGCTCACTGTTGCCACCGTCGAGTTCTCGGAGATCACGGGCGAGCCAACGTTCCGTGGCTCGTACGTCTTTGACGACGCCACGGGCGCCTACGACTTCGGTGCCGCTTACGGTTTCTACCCAAAGCCAACCGTGCGTGTGCTCAGCAACAACCGCATCGTCGTCGGATTCCTCAACCCGTCGGACAGCGGCAAGCCAAGCGTCAAGGTGCTCAAGTACTCGTCGGACCTCTCCATGCAGGAGGTCTCGCCATCGCTCCCGATCTCGAACGCCGACTTCTCGGTCGCCTCGGCTGACCCGAAGGCGTTCGGCAGCCTCATCCTCGACATGGTGCCGCTCACCTCGGGTGTCGTTGTTGGTTATGCCGGCAACTACGCTGGTACCCAGCAGCAGCGTGTTGCGTTTGTTGAGTCGTTCGGCAAGCCAGTCGGTGTGATCTCGGGCGTCGATGGCAGTGAGCTGGACGTCGCCATGTCGGGCACTGTTGATGTGAGCTCGCTCACGGCTGGCCGTGCCTACTACGCTGCCACCAACGGCGCCATCTACGCGCCATCGACCAACACGGACAACGAGTACGTGCTCGCCAACGACAACAAGCTCGTGCTCTCCAAGGACGCGCTTGTCGGTGTTGCCGTCAGCGGCAGCAAGCTCTTCGTCGCCGCGCAGTCCAACTAAATACCCAGAAACACCATCTTCCAGGCTCGCATCCCTCGCTTCGATCTGTCGATCGCGTGAGAAGAAGCCCACCCATTCACACAAAAACACGACGAGCAGGGCACACGCATGCCCTGCTCATTGTACGATATTGTACCCGCGTCCAAGTCGAGGATCCAGACGCATCCTGGATCCCCCCTAGCCGCGCTACTCATTTGGGAGGTAGCTGCGCACGTGACTTTGGCTGAGAGATCGACGGACGAGAGGAAAACGATGAGCTTTCTGTCTAATTTAGTGGCTAAACATGAACAATGTATCCATCCAAACAAATGCTGCTACACAATTCAACTCTTGTGGCCGTTTCTCCCGGCACCACCGGGAATGCCGACGGCATTTGCGCCTGGCTCGCGCAACCTGATAACACACCCAATTTGGATACGGCGGCGGTTGAGCTCTTCAGAAGTGTAGCCATCTATCTCTGGACCAGGTATTAGATCCACTTCAACAAACGGGCGTTGTGTTCACGAATGAACGCCACGAGAGGAACGTGTCTGCCTCTTCCCATGGCTGTTGCCATCGTGACCTGATCTATTCGCAGCAGGGACCCTGCGGGTGTCCTGTCAGGATACAGTATCTGAGTGTTGCGAGGATCGCGTCGACTCAGATCAACTCCGCCCGACGTAACGGGTTGACGCCAGGATCGCATCCATCCGCGCTGGCTCGCGTGCGAGGATCCAAGTGCACACCATGCGTGTGCGCTACCGTCGGACTGATACGTTGATGCGCGAAGTCACTGGCGCCGTAGCCATCTCAGTGCACGGTCTGAGAATAGCGATTCCGGAGCACCACCGGTTTCTCCCTTGAGCCTCAACGGAGATCCCACGTTGGCCCACCATGGAGAGGAAGGGAGACTCAGGCTAAACGCAGGCCTTGGAGTCTTCTCATTCTCGGTTTTCCCAGCTCCGAAGCAACTCGCCTTCCCAGCTCCAGGACAACCGAAGAACCAACCCCTCCCTCCCCACTCAACCCCCAGTCTCCCAAGCACCAGAGCGATGGAGAAACCAGTCGATACTGCACAGGTCGTGCTAGACAACCGCGGCAAGAAGGCGAACCAGGCCGCCAGTGGCGGCGGCGGCGGTGGCATGAGTGCTGTCGGCCTCGTTCTCAAGTCCGTCGCTGTGCTTTTCGTGGTCTGCAACGTGACGGCGCTGTACGTGCTGCACTTCGTCAACCACCCAAGCCCGACCACTCGCTTCTCCTTCTCCAGCTTCAGCGCCAACACTGGTACGAGTGCTTCCGTTGGTGACGCGGTCTCGCTTTCGTCCGAGAACAAGCTCCGCAACGGCGCCGGCACTACCGCTTACCTCGACCGATGCATGCTCAGTGACGCCGACGTGACGTACTACGAGTACATCAACGTGGCCAAGATGGGCACGAGTGCTAGCACGTACACGACCAACCTGATGAGCTACCGTCGCGTGAAGGCGTCGTCAAAGGAGAGCGTGCTCACGACGTTCACGGTTGACCCAGCGACCAAGACGGTGAGCATCAAGTCGAATGTTGATGCGAAGAACGTCATCGCTACGAATGCGATCCGTGGCATCGCGACGCTGTCAGACACCCAGGCGCTGATCTTGGTGATTGATAGCGCGGCCTCCACGACCAACGTGATGCCAGCGTCCATTGCGAGCTCAGGTGTGGCATTGGACCAGTCGAAGACGATGGTTGTGGCGACGGCCTCATTCGCCAACTACATGACGCGCCTTAACAGCAAGAGCGCCATTGTTGCGTACTACCAGGCGTACAGCGCGAGCTACATGCAAAGTGTGAAGGTGGCGACTGTGGCGGCCGATGGTACGGTGTCGCTCTCGGCGGCAGTGGACTTCGGTGTAGCCAACACTGCCTCGTCCATGACCAACTGGGCGTATCCCATCACGATCAGCTCAACGGACGGGTCGTTTGTGATCCCTTACTACACGACGGACTCCAGTGCCGCAAACACGGGCTT